>CAUHTR010007316.1:7856-151275 GCA_959609185.1 Schmidtea polychroa
ACTTCCAAAAATAAGATTAGAATAATTTGAGAAATTACTATCATCACATTCAAAGGTTCAATCCTAAATGTATGATGAAAAAATTCATTTTAGGAGAAATGTGAAGCTTTAATCCATGTTAAAATAAATATATAAATGTCTTACCTCTTTTATTATAAAATCTAAAAATTATTTATATTAAATAAAAAAGAAAATAAATCTATTTTAAAATAGATATTTAAGATTAGCCATGCTCAATAATAGAAACATTAGTGTTTTTTCTTGTTGATCTTTCGAGATCCTTTTTTCTTTTTATTTAAATTTTGCACTCAAATATCACTCTTATAAAACAATTAAAGTTTAATTATTATATAGTCATTTTAAAATTTAATAAATAATTACAAATTTAATTAAAGTGAACCCGTGTTATGCTACATTATTAACTACGAGTATTAAGTTTATTTTCATTACGACCATAGATGAAAATTTCCTATAAGTAACGCAAATTATCCGCACTGCCTACCCGTGCGATTAAAACACTTAAAAACTGTTGAAAATATATACTATACATGATAAAAGGAAAAGTCAGTGCCGAAAATTCGTGAATATCAAAAAAACATAGATATATTTACTGATTCATAGTCTAGCCTTTTAATAAATACAAAGTCAATTGGAAAGAAATCAGTAATGAAAATTGAAAAAAAGTTCTTATAATAAAAGAAATAGATGTATGAATTGTTAACAGAAAAGAAAATAAAATCAAAGGTGATTAAAAAAGCGGTATTAAAGTCGTGTCGCTATTATAATGTAGTCCTTAATGTTTCCAATTAATTTTGTACATTTCAGTGGTACTATATTTAAACTATTAATTAAAATATCAAAGTAAATATTTGTTTATTGTAAACAAATTTTGAAGTACTTTAAAGAAATTATAATTTTGTTTGTCTATAACCATTTAACTGAATGCTGATTCTAAAACGGATGACATGTGACATCCTACCATCATTCCATGTGTGAAATAATGCTATATAAATTTAACACTTATAACAAATTTTAATTTTGCTCCCACCTTTTATTATGATTGGGAAATGAATGACAGTACTTATCCTTGTAAATGAACAATGCAGAATTATTTGTTTCAAAATCACTTGAACTCTTTACTTACTCTTTACTTACGTTCGCTCTACAATATCTCAATAGTAGTTGTCAATGAACTTTGTGAATCCATTCGCTTTAAATAGTTATGGACGACTTTAATAAAGAAAAAGTTTCTCTCTAAATTACCTTTTCTCCGCTCATTTTTAATCTATATTGTAATTAAATTTACAAAACAATAATTTTTAAATTCAAAACAATTCTTTAAACGGCGAATTTTGCAACAATCACTTTTAACAATAGTAGTTTTCAATAATGTTTTCATTAGGATTAAGGTAACATATTTAAAGACCTACTTTTGGTCGTGTAGTGCCTCTGACATTCCAATTAATAAACATATTTATTTAATAATTAAATTAAGTATATTAAGTCACATTGTTTAAATATTCATTCTTCGTTCGAACATCGGCACCTTTTATTTCAAAATATATACAAAACCATGGAATTTGATCAATTTTCCGAAAGTCTGTTTTCTCCAAAATACGTCATTTATAAAACCCAATATAACAATATTCAAAAAGTCAACTCGTCACACAGGTCACTGTTTCGTTTCTATATTAGATTCATTATGGTATCAACAGTGGCGTACCAAGAATTTCTGGAGCCCTTGTGCAGATTTTGGGACGCACAAAATATTTGTCGAACGAAGTGATCCGAGGAACCAAACCATAGGCAGGCTTGGGGGAAGGTGATTAGCAACTCTCTGAGTAAATTTGCGCATTTTAAAACAGAAATAGTAGCGTTATACAATTATTGTAAATTGATATACAATAAGCAATATTATTTTTATCCTTTTTACCGCATAGTAAATATCAACAAAACTCTATGACCTCTGCCATGATGTCGTTATACCGCCATTTTGAACCGAGTAGGCAAGTAAATTGGATTTGACGTTTTATTAATAAACAAGTCCTCATCACATAAAAAAACCAACGTCAAGTAAAGCAAATAATTTAATAGATGAATGGGTGTGACATATGGGGTTTACAACTATATCCAACATAGATTCCTAATAAAATTAAGTGTATAAACCGTCCAAACTGTGGTTGCTGTCTTAATAAAAACAAAACAAACGCCAAAGCGATGCTTGGTTTGATGACAATCGGGGAATTTATAATGCTCGAACGTATAAATTTTACTAATTTTTCGTCCTGGGCCCTTGTGCCGTGCACAACCTGCACAACCTATTGCTACGCCACTGGGTATCAACACCAATTTTCCTATTCTTGATATACTCATGCGCCATCAATATTTGAAGTTCTATTAATGCAAATATCATATCACATTACAAATTCTCAAACAAACGTCAGATCACCCCTGATTGGAGCTATACGAAATATAATTGGATCAATAATCACTCATTGATCTTGAATGACAAATCAATTGTTTATGATACATTAACTTCGTCGAATCCTAGATTTTCTTATGAATATATTTTAAATATTGGTCTCATGTTTCTACAGGTAAATATTATTTTGAAATTTACTTTATATTTATAATTGTTTTTTTATTATGATTTTCTAACAGAGTATATGTTGATAAATTTGTAAATATTACTTATTACGACATGTCACTATGAATCAATAAAAGTTGCAATTATCCAGGTTATCAAGCATTTACTATACACAAAAGCGTATACATTATGTGCAATAAAGACAAATATTATCTGAAAATGGTAAGTTAAAAGTTATATTTTTCATACTAAATTTACATTTTTTAAAGTTTTTCAAATGTTAATAATATCATTAATAATAATATTTATAACTTTCGTGTTATTATGAACTTTAGGTCATTTATGACTAATTTTTTATAAACGGTATGATTTATCAAAATTGTATTTAAATTATGATTTTTAAAGACATTCTATTCACAAATTAATTCTGGAATCTATTTTTATGTGATTGTAATAATATTCTCCACATTCTGTGACTCTCCTATTCATGGAAAAGTGTAATATATAGTAAACCGCTTAAAAAATCTTCCATTCGAAATTTTTTTATAATTAAAAATACCCGTAATATATGATTGTGCTAATAAGTTTTATCCCTTTGTGTGTAAATTTTATTATATGGTTATTGTGTTTAGTATACATGTGTTTATATTTTATTTTGCTCACCAAATTACTTTTTGTCTTTCTATAGTAAATGTCTTTAAATGCAGGTTTCCATAATTTTTGTTCTTATTTCAAGTTGGTATGTATATTTTTTCTATACGTATTTTATTTATTAAAAAATTGACAATGAAGCAGTAAATATATCGATGTTTTTTTGATATTCACGAATTTTCGGCACAGGCTTTTCCAAGTGATTTATTTATCTTTATGTATTTGATATTATTTATAATCAGAATTGTATAAAATTATGTGACAGTTCAATATTATTTAGGTATCATGTCTTATAATGCTTATTATATTGGTAATATTCATTGTTGCTGCTAGGAAGATTAACTGTAAGAAAAAAAGGTAAACCTTTATATAAATAAAGTATGATAACTTTTAATATAATTATTAATTTAAACTAGCAATTACATTGGTATAAGTTTAACAGAAATATATTTTAGGTGGTATAAAAGAACGGATATAATTTTTTCACTATTTTTACTAAGAATTTATGTGATTTACATATTTACCCATATACTAACTCGTCATTCTTTACATTTTAAACGAAAATACAACAACGACCAAGCGACTTATCAAATATATTGTCAGTCCCATGCAGTCATCAACACATTTTCTTGATACCTTTAGGAGAGGTGTCACGTATGAAAAGCAATCGACTATCAAATCAGACAACATATTTATTTTACAGGGAAATATTGAGGGAAAAAAAGTATCCAAGACCATATAATCCCAAAAACAATGAATTAAGATTTTTTCATATTACAATTGAAATTTTCGAATTGCAATATTTTCAATTCTTATTGATGCTAATGAAACCAAAGGGGATATTTGTTTTTACATACGATCAGCTATATAAAGATACATTGTCAAATAAATTGATAAGACTGTATTGCTATATAAATTTTTAAGAATATCCATGTCACATTTCATCATGATCTAATATGTCATCTCATGAACACCAGCAGTTTCCATTTCCAAGAATGATTGCTGGAACAAAGCTTCTGGACATCTGAATCTTTCATATTCAATGGTAATAACTTAATCATCTGGTAGTTCATAACTCTTTTCATATAACGATGAAAAAGAAGCAGTCATAATTCTCATTAGATAATCAGTTAAGTGTTTTCCGGCTAAATTAGTTCTTCAAATACCATGATGTAACGCATAACTTTCATAAATTGTCATGGTGCAAGATATAGGATCACTAAAGTCCAAAACGATACCCTGAAGTGTACAAAGAATACAAATTCATTTGTTTCAATAACATGGAGTAGCTGCATTTGTAGCACAATCGATTTAAAATGCACAATAAATCCATTCTTTGAGTTAAAACATTTAACACGCTCATTAAATTCCGTTTGATTCATAATTGAAATAAAACGACTCCAAAAAGGATTTATTTTTCAATTTCAAAATTACAGACATAAAACCACGTTCAGCAACAGAAATGTTCCAAATTGTCTCACTCACTAAGAACTGTTTTACAAGTATCTTCCCGAGGAAATTCGATGGTCATGTTTAACATAGTAAATAAATAATAAACGCATTTTCATTATTCAAAATTTTTAAAAAATATTTGAGAAATTAGAGTTCCTTGTCTGTTAGGTATTAAATAAATATACAAGATTTAATATTTATTTATTCAAATTTCATATTAATATGTTTGTTCCTTATTATTAAAACAAATTGATGTGACGAAAATAATCTGAATAATAAATGGTAATATTGAAAATCACGTATAATTATTTAATATTAAATTAATTAATATTTAATTTAATTTAATTTAAAATATCATATGATAAGATAAATAAAATAGATAGAAGTTCCAATTTCACCAATTTTCAATCCTGGTCTTTCTTTTACATTTTTATATGAAATAAAAATCAGATAAAGATACAAAATTCAACAAACTGACAAAAATAAACAATAAATATTTACTTATAGAGTCAGATCTTTATTTGAATCATTTATTACTTACAAAACAAGACATAATTTTATTTTCATTCTAGAAATGTTACTAGAAAACCTCCAAAGAATTCATCACCAAATTCAAACGATTACGAACTAGAAAAGGTTCCTTCGAATGAAGATGTCAAAAATATTATACTATCAAAAGACGATGAAAATTCCATGTCTAATTATGAATATTTTCAATAAATTTTACATTTATTTATAAATTTAAAAATGTATGTTTTTACTTTTAATTATTTTTTTTACTATTAAATATTTCTCTGTAAAATTTTAATAAAGCGCCATTATTTTGCAATTTTGTCAAATTATTTTAAAGTTCCAATAAATCCAATTGGTATACTTGGGGTATCCTATTCGGAAAGTACAATATATAGGTTTATCTATGGGTATATGATAGGTATAGGTCTTATTACTATGCGGTTATTTCTACTTATTGAAATATAATATATTATGTTTAATTTGTGAAAGTAACAGGGGTGAAAAAACTTTGCAACCTGTTCTTTCTTGAAAAACTTTCTGATTTTTATTAATTTTTAATTTCTTCATATTTGAAAAAAGAACCAAACAAATAAAGTAAACAGTCAAAAATGCTGATAATTTACTGAAAATCATCTCCGATAAAGATTGCGGCAGAAATAAGAAGGTTGACTTATCTATATCATTATCAATAAGGCAATATAAATAAATTTGGTAGACGTAGCAAATTATAAAATAAAATAAGAGTCGCAATCGGAATTAGTAAATTTTGAAATGACTCCACCGCTCCGACTTTTATCAACAAAATTAGTCTTATTCTTAACATTTCAACAACGAATTTTACAAAAAATAAAATTTTAAAAAGTCGAACTGACTGCAATTACTTTTTAGTGATTTTTGTTGCCTAGAAAAACAGCATGAAAATATTATAGAAGCATCAAAATATGAATATTATCAATTTACCAATAAATTATGGAAAAGGCCAAAAATTTAAAAATAAAATGCGATAGATAAAATACATGATCAAAAAATTAATTATAACTCATTATACCGTTAAAGTTATTGATTAATAATAATCCAGCACTTGATCTGGCGATTTTACTGAGATTGTTGATGAACTCGCATTTGGGCGTGTAAACTCCAGTATTGTACGATGTGAAAGTATTGGAATATTTATGTGGAATAACTTTGTTTATTGACTCCTTTTGGCAATTGAAGACCGATGGGTCAGCCCGGCTCACGTAATGAACTTTACCATCAGAATCGCTAGAATTGCGAATCAATATTCTAAGGAAAATTTCTTTGGTTGAATAGAATGTGTTGATGATCTAGCTCATCGACAGAGAGACCACAGGTAGGAAAACAAAGGTTTCAGCTTCTCGAATGTTTGGCATATTTTTTTATTGTTTTTGAAGAGATTTAACGTTTGAGATGTCGAATGATGCATGAATTTTTTTATGTCGTTTTGGATAGAAAAGAATATTAAAACAATAATTTTAATTTAATTAATTTAATAATATATTTTAAGTTTAATTATTAAGTTGATATTTTTATTAATTTGGAAGTCCGAGACACTACATATTGTTTCTATGAAAATTGAATTAGATCTTGTGACATAATGACATTCGTCTTCTTTCAACAATAATAGTCATATAGGTTTAACTACAGTAATTATAAGAACTCTTTTTATCAAATTTCACCACTGATTTCTTTTCCATTGTATTTATTAAAAAGCTTGACTATGAATCAGTAAATATATCGATGCTTTTAATATTCACGAATTTTGGCACTGCCTTTTTAAGTGAATTTCTATAAGATGAATTATGTCCAAGTGTAAATGTTTGATGCTAAAAGTATGATAATCCTTCATTGGAAACCCGATTATTATTGTATGTATTATTATTGTTTTCGTATTCTCTTAATTTTATTAGGATATTTATGTGATCGTATTTTAATTCCTACAAGAAATTTACATAATCTCTAGGTGCATTTCTATGTGCTTTATCTCTGATAATATTATATTTCTATATGACAAGAATGCAATAAATGAAACATTAATTATCATCATATGTTTTGGTCGATCCCTACCTAATAAATCGATTTCGGTTCATTGCTGGGGCCAGATATATTGATTGGAAACTGACCGAACGACAGATTACTGGAGCCAGAGATTAAGAAAGTAGGTGGCAATGAAATCATGAACTTGAAAATGTATTGATTTTTTTAGAACAACATTGTCGAACCCATTCACGACTCTGTTGTTTTTCGAGATTTACGTAACCCTTGTAATTAGTAAATTCATACATATAAAAATAGAAAACTTTAACTATTGTCTAGCTAATATACTCATTCCATTTAACTTTTGGGATACTAAATCGATATCATTTCGTTGACTAATCCCAAATCTGCATAGTCATTGAATTCGAGAATGCATGATCAGCAACTTCAAGTTAGGAATTAGATTAAATACAGTTGCTTGTAATTCAGTAACTTTAGTAGTTCTATAAACCTTTCCAACTTCGATCAACGTTTTACTGATAACGAGTTTTTCGAAACACGAAGAGTATCTTTTGCCATAGACAACGGCTTATAATCTGATTGGAGATTTTTGAAGAAGTTTCCTATTTCAGGGCTTACTAAATTAGAATTATGGTTGGTTTGAAAGTCTTTGATTAGGCTTGTTCTCATAATATAACTCATTATAACATTTTATTTTCAAAAATTAAACGTTCACCAGCACACTACAATAATAAAACAAACTTTTCGAAAATATTCACCCTAACTTAAGAAATAAAAACTATTTCTTTTAAATTTCATTTTCAAACCCAATTAAATTTTTAAGTTTAAAATTCCATAATAAAAATTAAAAAGGTTTCTAAATCATATTGTTAAATTGATCGGCACAGAATACATTTTAAGCCAGCTGACAATGATAGAAAGTCAAAGTCATAACTCGAGAATCCTGTGAATTTGAGATAATGATTGAGCCATTTGTGTTAATGTTTAGTAAATACTTCAAATCTTTTCAAATGGTTCTAATTAAAATCTAAATTTTGGCAATTAAGAAACCCCTTCAATAAATTCTTAAATTAATTCAATTAATAAGGTGCAATTAATAGGGTAAACTTAAAATTATAAAGTAATAATTTTTAAAAATGAATGTATTTAAATGTTAGGATGATATAACATTGACGTCACATAAATGAGAAAATTCTGTTTGTATATTTGTGATTTTCATCCTAAAAAAAATTTTAATTTAATTAATTAAATAAAATAAAAACTTTCTTTGTAATTAATATGTTTGTATATTAAATAATTTCAAATGAATTAATAACTTTTTTTAAATTTATAAATTTGGTAAAAAGCTACCTTTGAAAATTTCTCAGACAACGTCGATTCTTAAAAAATATCTTACATTTAAATGCATTCATTTTTAAAAATTATTACTTATTTAATTATTACTTTAAATCATTATTTAAATTTACCCTAATTACTTATTTACTTATTTACTTTATTTTAAAATTATTACCATAATTTTCATAAGACATCGATTCTTCAAAATATCTTACCAAAATTCTTGTAGAAACATTCTGGCATCAAAAAATACTTTGGATTTTTTAACAAGGGCCTAAATCTAGTACAAATCAATCCCAGATATCTAAAAAATACTTTGCCTTTTTCAACGAGTAATAACAAAAATACTGACATCAGAAAAAACTTTTTAACGAGGGCCTCAATCTATTACGAAAAATTCCAGCGACTTGGATTATTGACACAACAATGATAGCTCACTGGAGCACAGGCTTTTTAAGCGAAAATTTATTTTAAGCTTTTTCAACGAGACTAAATCTAGTTCATTTTGACCTGAAAAAAATTTAGCCAAAAAACCGATAACCCTTCTGCATCACTGAAAACCCATTACCACATTACTCTCAACGACCTATTGAAATGATTTAATATTTTAACAGATTTTATTGAATTCGTATTGGAAAACTTCGAGAAAAATAACCATAAATAAACCTTAAACTTTTTTTTTAGTTTGACTATATACACAAAATTAATTGTAATAAAACTTTAACAGATTTACAATACTTATTTGCCTAGTTTAACTTCTAATAATAATTATAATTCTCAAAGATTTGCTGGTGGACCCGTTAGAGATAAAATATAATCTAATATATAAAGATGAAAGTTTGTTTGTTTGTTTTCTATAGAATTCCTCACTGTTGGACCTAGGGTGCCGAAATTTTGCATGTGACCCTCATTTGACTTGGGACAGGTCAAAGGCTATGTTTCAACCCCAGGTGACCACCCCTAGGGTACCCTAACCCTATATATTTTTCCATTTTTATACATTTTCAATACAAAATTTCTAATATTGATTTTAAATATTTAATATTAATTTAACAATTTCCTCTTTTTAATTTTTTAAAATACTAAATTAATTTGTAAGTATCAATTTTAGAGTAAATCAACAAATGAGCAATATTGATTTTTTAATCTGTTTACTAATTTTTAAATAATAATAATAATAATAATAATAATAATAATAATAATAATAATAATAATAATAATAATAATAATAATAATAATAATAATAATAATAATAATAATAATAATAATAATAATAATAATAATAATAATAATAATAATAATAATAATAATAATAATAATAATAATAATAATAATAATAATAATCTAATCGTAAAATTTGGTCCCCAAAAGTATTTTCCGAGATTTTTTAATTAAATTTTAATGTATTTTTTAAATTATTTTTTTAAATGAATGAATTGAAATAAATTTCTTTTTTTTGAATCTGTTTACTATTTTTTAAATCGTGCTAGTAAATTTTAATTTCAAATAAATTAAAAAATTTTTTGATTAAAATTTCTCTAAGAAGTTCTATTACATAAAAACATATATTAATATGTTTTAAATTTTCTTTATTTAATCAAAAAATTTAAAAATAAATTTATTAATTTAGTGAAATTGTTTTCAACTATCAACAATCAGTAAATTGTAAATTTTAACAAATTTTAACTGAATTTAGAGATTTGATTAATTTATATTTCATTGCAAAAATAACTTAATTTATTTCTAATAATTAATTTATTTTTAATTATTATTCAATTAATTAAATTAATTAAAAAAACACATTTTAATATGTATTCAAAACAATTAAATTTAATTTATTCTAGGAATAAATATTTTGAAAATTTAATTAGTTTATTTAAGTAAAAATTATAGAATTTAATGGAAGTTGTTTTATACAATTAAAAACTGTAAATTGAAAATGTAACTAAATTTAACTAAGTTGGTTAATTTGCATTTTATTATATAATTAAATTTTTAATTTTCTAAACGATATGAGAAGTTTTTTATTTACGAAATCTGTAAAAATTGTTTTGGTTTTTATAAGTAATTTGTATATTTTAATTGTAATTTTATTGAAAGATTTTATTCAGTTAATTTAAACACTTTGTTGGGCCTGAATGGGAATTATATTTATAAAGAATTGACCGGGACAATTGCTGATCATTTAGAACTGGAATTCAGAATTTATATTTGGAAGGGATCTGGGATAATTTTTTATAGTTTTGATAAGGATAATAAAATATTGGTGGAGATTGATGTCCATAAGTCAAAACCTGAATTATTGGTTGCGCATAACCATAAAAGGTCAAACAAAATTCCATTGGATAAAATTTGTGAGGCAAATTTAATTGAAATAATTTTATTAAAATTAATAATTTATCAGGTGGATGCTTGGCTTGTTCTAATATTTTCATGACTTTTAAATTTTGTTTGAATTCATCTGAAATTACTGTCAAATGCGAGAATAAATCAAATATTATTTTATTAGATAATATTTTCGTTGAAGGTTTGAATAATTTTATTTTATTTTTGTTGTTTGTTTTAATATTTAAGAAAAAATAAAATTTATTTGATTAGTTGGTTCTCATGTATTAAAAATAAGTTAACAGAGATAATTCTAGATCTTTTCAAGCTCCATCCAAGACCGGCAACCCATCGAGAGCCTGAAAGAATATTATATATTTGGATGGGAAATATCGGGCATTATATTGGTTATAGTGGAATGAAATATTTACCTTTGAATGCTCAGATATTTGGCTGTTTGGACTATATAAATGTTGATAGGAAATTTGTGAAAGTGGAACGTCAACATGGAGAAAGCTTTCGCAATTCGTGCAACATTCCCTTTGATGAAAAGGTCTGTTACAAAAATAATTGCACGCAAAACAAGAATTCCTATAAAATGTATGACTGTTCCGTCGCATCGTTGAATAATAAATATTGCAACATCAGTTATTTATTATTTTATTTATTTATTTATTTCTATGAATTTTAGTATTTAATAGACATTATGAAAATGAGTTTGATAGTAGAAGGATTGCAAGGAGACTAAAATTGATACGAATAGATTGGATGATAGACGAACATTTCATGAAGAATTATTGTTTATTAGAAATTCTATTAAAGTTAAATATTTATTAATAATTTATTAAATATTAACAGGATTTCAGGAATGACACAATTCTGACATTGCACATTAATCAATACAACCATTTAATAATGATTATTAAACATTTTGAAGACAGAATTTTATTAAACACAAATTTAAACAAAAAATTAAATAGCTTGGTAGTCAATTTAGATCCATCTAATTTCTTTCTGAAGGCATTTTGTTTTAAAGGTTGACTTGAATTATTTTGATTGAAGGTATCCTATGGAGTACGAAGGGTTGAATATCGTGATGACATCACATCGGATTATGTAATTGTTACTGTAGGGAAATGGCAGTATTCAAATATTTATCCGGAATTTGAAGGAAATATTAGTAAGTTTAGTTGATACTAAATCCTTCCTATTTTTTCCTATAATCGCTTTGTAGGTGTCTCAGTTATTCTTGAATCAAGAAGCGCTCCTTTTATTACAAACTCACCTCATCAACTGAAGCCATCATTTAAAGGATTTTATGTAAATATTTATTTAAATCTTTAAATTTACATCTCTAGAATATAAAATGTTAGAAAAATCAAAAGTTTGTTTAGTATTGTTAGGCTAATTTTTATCTATTTTGTGTTTCTTATATATGGGAGACCCTATTTCACATTCTAGGTGTCTTGCCAAATGTTGTAGAATTGTAGACAATTTTGATAATACTATAATTTTCTTATTTATTAAGGATTCTTTATATGTGATCGCCGATTTCGAATTATGAGATAATGAAAATAATGATTTGGATCAAGTAAAAAAAATTCACCTGCAAGCGATCAAATTGTCCATGTTTTTATAAAAATAATTATAAATTCTCCAATATTTGGTTTACTTTCTCATGCGATCCGTTTAAGATGTACTGTCTTTTTATAAAAGATATGTGTTAAATTTGAAAAAAAGGCATTCAAAAGTTATATGAATATACACCGTCTAATGGACATTGATATAGCTTTTATAATATAAATATTAACTTACCTATAATAAATGTAATTAGCTTTGTGACATTAAATAGGCTTTTACACTATAGAAAGATAGAAAAAATCGTTGTTGAAAGAAAAATAAATAAATACAAACAAACCACCTTCACAAACTTTCTATCATATAAAATACACACAATAGGACATTGATTAAGCTTCTGGATATTTAATACACCAAAGCGCAATTGATAATCATTAATAAGACACTAAATAAGATAAGTCAATTATGCTTTGCTTTTGTTTTAAAATTAATATTAAATTTTATGTTAAATTTTATGTATTTCTAATTATTAATTCTGATTTTCTTTTATTTAATATAGCTATTTGAAATTATCTTTTAAATTTTATGATAAATATATGATAAAAAGGTAAGTCAATTTTTATTATTTATTTTATTTATTGGTATGTTGCTCATCCTTGTTTTAGACAATTTATGATTGCACCATACTTATAACGTTTCATTCAGTTTCATTCAGTTTTGTCGTTTTCTACTTCCTAAGATTTTGGAATCAAATGTAAATATAATTTTCCTAAAATTTCCAAGTAAATTTCTTTTGAACAAATATAATTTGTACGGTTATTTTTCAATTACTCATGCAGAAATGCGGTTGGCGTTTTTAATCTTGGTTATAATTAGACCATTTTAACATTTATCACTTTTTAAATGTTTTCTTAAACAATTGTTTTTTATACAAACGAAACCATTCTGTACTGGTTTGTGATACTTTGATATCTTTTATTGTTGTGCTAGAGCTGCTGATATCGGTGTTTTCTAATGATGCCATATGTTGACTATTTATTACTTAAGGTGCGAATTTTAAAAAATTTTAAATTCTAAAAAAATGTTAAAAAATAAGTTTATTTAAACAAAAAATTAAAAAAAATACTTTATTTAAACAAAATTCATATATGTAAGAATTTATTTAATATAATTTTTAAAAATTTTGTATATTTTCTTGGAATATGATTGGACACTTTTGATATTTTGCATTCGAATCGCATTTTAGTAAATCTAGTCGACAAAATGCAGTCAGGATGGATTTATGAAAATGTGGTTCAGTGTTTAGAATATCAGAATGGTTTATTTATATTATAATATATACTAAAGAACGAGAATCTTCGAAATATTCTTCAACAACATTAAAGTTTCATTTCAGTGTCCGTCAATGGAACGTAATTGTGTATTCAGTATGAGGTGTGTTTTTAAGGATTTTTGATATTTGACTGTAAAATATTTCTGTATTTGTATGGTCTCTCTTTTGTGACTTGACATTATATTACTACCAGAATTATAAAGGCACAATATCTTAAAAATAAAATGATAGCTCCGTTACTTAGACTCTAAATCTCTAACTCTCTTGTTCAACATAAGGTCTTGCATTCTCATGATGAAACTTGAAATTTTTAAACTCGAAGTTCGTGTCTTTGTTCCATAAACTTTTTTACAAGAAGTGCTTCTTCTTGTAAATCTTGTAATACTTAGTGAATAAAATTGCTATTTCCAAAGAATTCTTTCGGAAAACAAATTGAAAATTTAAGAATAAAACATTGGATAAGTACGCCGTGAATGACGTAAGAAGGCCGTCACTATTAGCGTTGAAAAGATTTAAGTTTAATTTCATAATTAGATTTCCAAATAATATTTATTTCAATAAAGCAAATTATTTCTTCTCTAAATTGCAGTATTAAAACAAATATTTTCAGACTCATTCCAATATTCTCAAACAATTGCGATTCAATTCATACATACAAAATTCAGGAAACCGGTTTATTAAAATAAAGGAAATGAATGTACAAAACGTCAGAATGATTAACATACATACATACACACACACAAACACACACAAACACAAACACACACACAAACACAAACACACACACACACACACACACACACATATATATATATATATATATATATATATATATATATATATATATATATATATATATATATATATATATATATATATATATATATATATATATATATATATATATATATATATATATATATAATATAGATATATATATATATATATATATATATATATATATATATATATCCAGCCCCCCTATCATTTTTAAATATTTAAACAAGAATTGCATTACTAAAGAGACAAAATTACTAATGAAAGTTGTTTTTTTACTTGATTTTATTGGCATGTAAATATTACATGTTTTATATGATGTTAATTCTTGCAAAGGAAAGAATATATTATTTTATAGCGGACCGGCGATTGGGAATTGCTAAAATTTGCCAAAACTAAAATTAGTATTTATTTACTTTTTGAAATGCCATATTTCCTCTGTATTGTAAAGCTGTCAGCTTTGTCATTTTCTATAAGAAAAGTATGTAAAAGATTTATGTTTCCCCAGTTGTCTAACATAAATGGACATTACTTCTATTTTATACAATTTTAGATTGGCTAGAAGTGATTTTCTCAATACTTGCAATACCCTTGGCAATACACTGCTTTTTTTGCAATACTAGAAATATGTAATATTTGTACATTTCATATTTTTGGTTAATTTTATATGCTTAATTTACAAAAAAATCACTGTTAAGTTTGTAGGTGCTTATAATAAAAAATACATTGTTTTAGATCAGTGTTTCAGTAGTGTTTCTAATCACCTTGATTTTGGGATTTATATGTTACAAAAGAAAACATCGAGTCATGTAAGATTATTAATGTTTAGAATATAAACCTTTTTTTTAAGTGAAATGACAAATAATCCAAACCGTGATGACAATAGTGAAAATGACAATAATATATACAGTATCTATCATCAAATTCCTACAGTAGAAGGAGAACGGTAAGAAATAGATAAAAAGTTTAAATTGTTAAAAAAAATTATTATAAGAACTTTTTTCAGATTTCACCACTGATTTCTTTTCCATTAACATTGTATTTATTAGACTGAATCAATAAATATATCGATGTTTTTTTGATATATTTACTGATTCATAGTCAAGCGTTTTAATAAATACAATGTCAATTATAAAATTATTCTAGTAAAATCTTTTATCCTCTTTATCATTGATTAATTCTTTTCTTTATTGGAGCTCAATGTTTTATTTATTTTAAGCAATATTCTTTTAATTTAAAAATGTATTTTTAATATTTTATTTATTTTATTATTTCCAATATTATAATATAAATTAAGACGAATTTGTTTAAATAATTTGATTTGTTTAAAGATTACATTAAGACGGAAGTTTTCAAATTTTGTATGAAATAAATTATGAAATAAAGTATTTGGAATTTTAATGGTGAATTCTTTAGATGCAAATGGCGACAACGACAAATAAATTAATATTTTAAGAGAAACCAAACTCATAAAGAGTTATGGGAATCAGTTTCAAGAAAAATGATATTTTAATATAAAGCGTTTTGATGGGAAAGGTCACATATATAAGCATAGTAAAGGCTAATCATATCATTTATTATTTATTTTATAAAAATATTTATATTGATATATTTACATGGATATATGCAGTTATAGTTTGTTGTGTAAAATGCTTGATAGGAAATTAGAATATTGATCAAAGAAGTGCCAGAGGGTAGTCTTTGGAAAAATATATGAAACTCATTGGAATATTTAGAACGCTGTCGCTTGAATAGTTCTTACCAATTATGTATTTTATTTGATCTTATTTTAAATTGGTTGTAACACATCTTTCTTCTTGGGTCCCTTTTGGAAGGTATATTGCAAAACATCAAAACAGAATTAGTAATAAAATAACTGTTTACAACAATTATGAAGCCTCATTTATTAATATTAAATTTTTAATTTTAACTATTTAAACAAAATTCAAAACCATTCAATTTGTTTGCAATATTTAAACAAATCTTCACGAGTGTTATTATTCAACGTCAAGTAATGTTAACGTAAGGAATTTGCATACAACATCAATTCACAGCATATATTCATTTAATATTTAATTAACATTTTATCCTTTATTGATAAAGCTTTCACATTAGAATAATGTTCTCTTTTCCTATGTTCTACATACATTCATTTAATATTTTATTTTACTTTTATTTATTTAATTATTTATTTATATTCATTTATTCACTTAATATTTAATTAATATTTTATAGCTTCTTGATAATGCATCCGCATTAGAATGATCTTCTCCATTTATAAATATGGCTTTAGCCACTCAACGTTTATTATCCAACAGTTGTTAATATCAAGCTTTACTTGATAACTCTTTTCACTTAATCTTTTCACGACTTCAACAGGTCCAACATATCTCATCTTTTTTTGATATTTTTATTGCTTTTAATGAAAATAAAATCTTCTTTTTCAAAATTGTTCATAATTGAATCAACTGTCTTCTTTCTTGCTGGCAGATTTAATAACCATTATTTTTAGATACACTTACCAAATACTCTTTTACAAAGTGCTTGACCAATCGTTTTTTGGTAAGTTATGATAAACTCAATTTCTTGTAACAGCTCAGCCCAGTTTCTATAGTTTTTAAATTTTAAAGAAATATGAATTGCATCTCTGATTGTCCTAAATTGTCTTTCGATTTTTCCGTTTGCAGAATGATGGTAAGGACTTGAATAAATTACTTTAATATTATAAGCTTTCATTAGATTTTTCATACTTTTACTTTGAAAAGATTTTCATCTCTCACAGTCTATAATTTCAACGGAACCATATTTTAATATCCAATTATTTTTAAGATTGTGATGACGATATTTTTGCTTTGTGATTTAACTGTGTGAAGTGACACATATTTAATATGCTGGTCGTTGATACCGAGAATATCAATGGGTCAGAAAAATCAATAAATCAATAAATAAATAAATATATATATATATATATATATATATATATATATATATATATATATATATATATATATATATATATAGACTAGATTGTTAGCGATTATGATAGAAAATCCAGAAAATGAATGGTAAAATAATTTGAACGAAATGCAAGATATTATACACAGCTTATATACAGAAACATGTAGCAACTTTGCATTTTTCATTTCAAAGTTGCTACATGTTTCTGTATATAAGCTGTGTATAATATCTTGCATTTCGTTCAAATTATTTTACCATTCATTTTCTGGATTTCCTATCATAATCGCTAACAATCTAGTCTTCAATTTCCCGGTTTTTGGGTCATTGTGAATCGTTTTTACATCGAATAATTTGACACACTTATAGTGCTTTAAGTTTTTTTGTGATCAATACGAAGTATGAACTTTTTACCATATAATTAATGCTTTAAGTGCCCTGTAAAATAATAGGTTGTCAAAGGTTATTTCTTTGTTATGCAGTAGCCAACTTCGTGTTTAGACAAGAGTGTGATCTATATGCAATAATATGTTCTTTTCCAAATCATCAATTTGAGATATAACCGCACTAATACGGTCAAAACTGTCATCATTATCTAAAAGAAATGATCTGGAAAAATCTGTCATATTTTGTTAAAAAATCACAAAATTTTAACATTTATATTTTTAATATTTTATTTATTTATTTAATTAATTTTATTATATTCTTACAATCTTAAATAATATTTATAAAATATAATTTAAGCTTAAATGGTTTATTTTTAATATGAATTTTTTATGAATTAGATCAGTCTAAGTACCTAAATAAAGCCAGCAGATCAAGAGGTGAAAAATACGCCTTAGGTCTATATTTCAATTTTTGATGTCTGATTTTGTTTTTCACCACCGATAAGAAATCTTGTGCATTTTAACCTCATTAAACTTTCAAGGTCATTAAAATGTTTATTAAAAGTATGTCAAGGTCAACAAATATAGATTAATCGAATTTTAAATTTTATTATTTTATTTAAAAGAGAGCTTGAAGACTATAAATCAGTAATATATCGGTTTTTTGATATATTACTTATTTATAGTCTTCAAGCTCTCTTTTTAATAAATTCAATGGAAAAAAATAATCAGTGATCAAATTAGAAAAAAAAAGTTCTTATAATATTATTTTATTACTTAATTTTTAATTTAATTACGTAATTTTTTATTAATTTTAAGTACTTATTTGTTTATTTTATTTATTACATTTTATTAACTAATTATTTTACTAATATTTCATTTTAATTACTTACCTTAATTAATTATACTTATTTATTATTTTAATTGGTTATTTATTTATTTTGTTTATTTATTATATTTTAATAATAAGTTATAATACTATTATTTATTTATTTCTATTTATTTATTAAAGCATGGGAGAGCACATTTTCAATTTATTTGTCTAATTATGCTACATCCTGTTGACTATTGAAGTGTGATTAAATTCTTTGTTTTGTATGATGATAACAGCCAGCAAATATGGAATAAGTTGCAGACAATTCATGGTAATCTATAATTGGATTAGATAATTCAAACTTGGTCATCAATCAATGTTTGATGATGAGAAAGGTGGTCGTTTGTGCAAAGCTTTTGAACCAAAAAAGAAACGAATGCCTTTCAAATAGTGAGGGAAGAAAGCCAAATTCATATCATGAATATCTTGCATCAGTTGATATGAGTACAGGAGGTTTACATACCATCCTACATGAATCTGATGCTTTTTTCCTTCTGAAATGTGTGAAAACTGGATAGAATGCTGCCAGGTAAATCTTCTCATTTTTGATAAGCTTGGTGACCAAGTTTACAGTAATATAATTACTGTGGATAAAGCTCTCTTATCCCTATATGTTTTTGAGACAAAATGTGAGTCCAGCAAATGGAAATTCCCTGGAGAAACAAGCTCCAGGAAGATGCGATCTAAAATTATTGATGTTAACAATTTTTTGGGATAATTTGTAAGGATTTTCTAAGTATCTGAACTCACAAACAGGAAATCTTTGAAAAAGAGCCTATCCATATGAATTATTAAAATCATGATCTCGTACAAGTAGATTGATAATCTTTTTACAAAGGTTGTAATGAATTTGGTCTGTGAATTCTTCCTGCTGTTCACGAGTGAGTTGCATCATTTCCGTTCTTCCATTAATTTTGTACTTGGGTGAACTGCAGTGATATAATTCAATGCTTGTATGAACCAGACAATAGAGTCATCTCCAACGAAATGTTTCATATTGAACTGTAAATCTCAGATGAAGAACCTCGAATAGTAACGTTTTGATGTAACTTGTGCCTAATGAAGTAATTTAATTTATATATAATATTGTTAAAACTCTTACCGGATGCATGCATTATATTTGATATTATATTTATTATTAGTTACAATCATTCCAATCTACAATATTCGATTGATTCTCTACTGACTACTTTATTGAGTGTGTTTTCCCCAATTTTTCTGTTTAATTTTCGTTCAAATCGTCACTAAATGATGAATATATTACCACTATTTTTTCGACAAACATCATTATCATTAATTGACCTCTACTTTGGTAAACTCAACACAAAGTCCAAACTTTAGCTACTCCGATCCATTCATTATTTGCTTTCATTTCTTTGATGAGACTATTTGGTAAGTTAATTTCTGGGGAATTATTTTGAGATAAATCGGTTGTCAGCTCAACGTGAGTAACTTGGAAGTCAAGCCCACAGCGAATATAAATTTTTTTTTGTTAATTCACTTTCGCTTGAGATAGACTTTCGTTAAGTTGTAACAGTTTTTAGTTTAACTAAGTTTCAAAGTAATATTAAAATAATTTCAAAATTAACAAAATCTTTCTTGTAACATATTCATCAATCTGCTTATGATCATGGAGTTTTGACATTTTTTCTATTAAAAAATATTTATAATAATTAAAAAAATTAAATAATTAAAATAATATAATTAAATAACTAAATAAAAATATAATAATAATAATAAATAATTGCATAATAGTAAATTGACATTGTATTTATTAAAAAGCTTGACTATGAATCAGTAAATATATAAAAAAAACATAAATATATTTACTGATTCACAGTCAAGCTTTTTAATAAATACAATGTCAATTGAAAAGAAATCAGTGGTGAAAATTGAAAAAAAGTTCTTATAATAATAGTAAATAAAATTAATAAAATTAATAAATTAAATAAAAATAAACAAATGATACTAATTAATCTATATTTTTTGACGTTAAAATACATTTAATAATGTTGTGATGACCTGTAAAGTTTATTGAGGTCAAAGTGCGCTTCCTTCACCATATTTTGTTTAATCACTAATTAAAATTATTCAATTTGTATTTATACGTCCTATTCTTTTAGGCAAATCGTTATAGGAAATGCAACATCCTTAAATGAGACAATCTATGATGTATACTCTCCTGGTATAAATTCCAATGAATACCATACGGTGACAGATAATGATACAATTGAATAAAAATATATCAAACGATTTATAGAATATTTACATAAATTATAAACTTTTTCATTCATTATACAAACTATAAATATCATTTAGAAATAAATAATAATAATTTTTTAATATTTATACTATTGTAATCAAAAGGTTTTCGGTGTTCTTCTTTTAAATGAACCTATTTGTAGGTTTTCACTGCTATTTTCGATATTTATATAAAAGGTCTTTCACATTTGATTAATCTGTTATATTGTTATGACATCAAAATACATACTTGATAAAGAATGTGTCAAAATATCGTTTTTTATATATTTTATATCTTCTAATGTATAAAGATAAAAGTTTGTTTGTTTGTTTTCTATAGAATTCCCCATCGTTGGACCTAGGGTGCTGAAATTTTGCATGTGGCCCTCATTTAACTTGGGACAGGTCATAGGCTATGTTTTAACCCCAGGTGACCACCCCTAGAGTACCCTAAGTCGGTTTGTTGGTTTGTTTGTCTGTCCGATCAGCAATTTACTATATAAATAATAATTTATTATATGCTTGTTACTTGCAGTTAAAAGTAATATAATTTAGTCAAAAGTTTTCAAAGAATTCAAACATGAGTTTAAATTTTATTTGATTAGTGAACCAGTTTGCAATTGGAAAAATATTGGCAGTTATTTTTCGATTTAAATTGGAATGCGTTTTCGATTTTACAAATTGAAATTTATTTTGAAAGCTATTCTTATTGTGAATTAAACACGAAATTGAAGCTGTTATAAAATTAATACTGGAACGTAATAACGTCATTAAACAAAAAATTAATTTAAATGAATTATTATAATAAATGTAAACTCAAGCGAAGTGATTTCATACTCATTAATTGATAATAATCGTTGAATGACCACAGCGTTTCTTGTCACTATTTTTGAGCTTGGTATTTTGAAGACATTCCTTTTTAATGCTTACATCACAAGGCTCGTGCGGGAGTTGCGGACCACAGTGAGTGACACCAACATGGAAAATATTACTGTCTATAATTCTATATCACTATGAAATTATTGTTATGTATTTTTTCAGTCCATCGACATAAATTTATTATTGAAATATAAAAATATCTCGGTTCTGTTAGTTATAAACACAAAAACGTGTTATGGTTCTGCGATTAGAATAACTCCTTCAGAAAATAACATTGTATATAATTACAGTAATAGATAAAAAATGAAATGGTGACTATTATATAATTTTTTTCTGCTATTGACTGCTACTTAAACTTTCTCTATCAATTGCTATGCTTTAAATCACTATATAAATCAGGAACCCGACCACGATTATTGTTAGCTATAATGACTGTAAGAGAAGTAAGAGAAGTGATTTGTGATTTTTCATTTTAAAGGGAAAAGAGCTGTTGACGTTGTACAGGTTTTCATAAAAATATGGGAAGTGATGGACTCGAAATTATGATGTGCCACGTTCAAGATTATTATAATGTTACAACTATAGCTGAAAATCCGTGGGGGTGTACAAGCCATTTTGAAAAGAAAGAATAATAAAGCTATTTTTAATGGATTTTTAATTTTTAATACTCTTATTGAAAACGCTTCATGTGTGACTTTTTTGTAACTCTTGAGACAATGCTTTTCTTTGAGGCTTCTATTCACCGATGAGATGTATTAATGGACCACTTTGGAGTTTCAGTGAAAAGATTATCAACAATACTATTGGATGTTCACCATGCTGTAGGTAGTGAAAGTTACGATAATTGTGAAGCAACGATTGAAGATCTACACACAAGAGGCACGTCGTGAGGTCTTTTGCCTGCTATCTGAAATTTCACATTTTGGAGTGATATAATCGAAGAAATTTATCTTACATAGCTGCACCTTTAAACAAAGGACTTAACTCTTGACAAAAATTTCTCTTACGATCTACCTGTCTGTGGCTTCATATCTTGCAATATTATTAATTAAAAGTAATTTGGTGAAATGAGTTGATTTCGGTGAAGTAATTAACCAATTTGTAGCTTTAAAGGCCAGAAAAGAAAGTTTAGATTTAGTCAAAACTTAATATGACATTGTAATTTATACTGGTAGTTGCTGACTGTGCAAACACAATCTTGTAACAATCAAATTTAATGTTTAATGTTTTGAACAAAAATAAAAAAGTAACAAATTTTCTACGTAGTTCTTAGTTACTAATTTCTTACAATATTTTTCCTCCTACCTTGAATTCAATTTTTCTTCTATGGTCTTTGTCAAAATAGAACTTACATTTACATAGCTTACTGAAAATTCTGTATGGTTCCGTTATTTGTTACTGTCGGACTAGAAGATAATTCGTGAGGGTTGTTACGATGAGTTACCTTACTGGGTGACACCAACCCTAGTGAAGCCACAAATTTGTAAATAATTTATAAACATGTCTGTATTAGCAAATTTTAATATCATACATTCTTTAAATGTTTGCATGAGAATTTTACTGGTAGGCGTATTAAATACATTTTATAAAAGTATGGGTGAAAATAATACATTTTTCGAAAATAATATAATTATTTCAGGAACTGAATTGACTATGTTATTATAAGAACTTTTCAATTTTCACCACTAATTTCTTTTCAATTGACATTGAATTTAAAGCTTGACTATGAATCATTAAATATATCGATGTCTTTTGATATTCACGAATTTTCGGCCCAGCCTTTTGAAAGTGAATCAAAATCAAGATTATTATTATTATTATTATTATTATTATTATTATTATTATTATTATTATTATTATTATTATTATTATTATTATTATTATTACTATTATTATTATTATTATTATTATTATTATTATTATTATTATTATTATTATTATTATTATTATTATTATTATTATTATTATTATTATTATTATTATTATTATTATTATTATTATTATTATTATTATTATTATTATTATTATTATTATTATTATTATTATTATTATTATTATTATTATTATTATTATTATTATTATTATTATTATTATTATTAATAGTATTATTAATTTTTTAATAGAATCATAAATATTTATATATGTTAAATGAAGAATATTATAGAAAGACTAATCTGCACGATATATTTAGAAAGCGTGAAGGAATAGCAATATCATTTGATTTCATCATAAATTTCACAATCAGAAAATGGCACAGAAATATTTACACATTCTATGAACGTTTGGTTGCTGGATTCCGTTCCCACCGTTGACAGGTTTCTATGGCTGATACAATTGCTTCAATAACATTTTCATAATTTAATTTATTATTAATTTATTTACCTTTGTCCGTGAGATTTCTGAGAGAAAACCAAAACGCTGATACCAATAATAATTACAAATACAAGGAAAATGACAAAAATCGGAATAATTAATTTATCAATATAATTCCAACTCTATAAAGTATTAAAGCAAAATTTAGAATAATTATAATATAATAATAATAGTAATTTATAATAATAATTATAATAATATTTATAATAAAAATAAAAATAATAATAATAATAATAATAATAGCAGAAATAGCACAATACCCTAAATAATGCCACTGTTGGTATTAATATTCTTTTATTTCCATATTTAAATTCTGAATAAATAGAATAATTATACCTAAAAATATAATATAAAGGAACCGAGTGTTTTATTTAAAGTTTTGCATATATTTTTCCTTTGAAGATTGCCGATATTTATTTCAAAAGGTGTCGAGGATATTTCTTCAGCAAATGAATTTGAAGTTTTTTTGTTTTTTATCTAAGCCGATTTCAGAATAAATAAACAAATAATTAAATAAATTTACTTGAATAATTAATTGATTATCACTGAAGTCAATGAGAAAACTTTGAAACTTTTCCATTTTACAACTGGACAAGTTTCGAACACAACTGGAAATTCCATGCTTGATAGTAAAGACAAATAGTGAGGAATTATTTATAAAGAATAATACAGACGTCCTTCCTCTTGAAACATGTCATTAATAATAATTGTAATTAGAAACTTACTTGAATAATATCTCTAACAAACACGAATTTTGCTTAAAGTCCCAATTGTTTGAAATCAAATTTATGTCTATAGGAAATCCGTAACTATCAAGTTTATGTTTGTCCAATGTAAATGACTGTCCAGGTAACAGGGTAATATCTAGTTTAGAATTATTATGAAAGAGTAAGAAATCACAATTTTATTATATTTTTTAACTTCAAAGCTTCATATAACCTTTATTACACTAGTGTTATTGTTAGGGTTTCATGGTGGAGCAACTCAACAAATGTCATGTTACCTTGGATACTTTCAAGTAAAAATTCCACATTTAAGATCAAATATAACTGAAAAAATTATAACTATCTTGATTTTGTTAATTTTAAATATTACAAATTTTTTACAACTTGTTGTTTCACTACTCTATAAAAATAAAATCTGTAAATTTAAAAACAAATAAATATTTATGGTGTAATAAAATGAGAAAAATCCACGACCTGGATAGGTCAATGGGAATATATTCAACAAACTACAATGATCGACACAGTAAAAATCCCAAGTAAAGCTTTTTTATAAACTAATTCAAATTTTTCTGTTTTAATATAAAAATTATTTTTACTGTCTGTGTGTGTTAAAATATTTATATGTTATTAATAATAATTTTTTAATAAACTTATATAATTATTATGAAGAAGTTAATTATAAAAATGTAAAATAACATAATATAGATAGCTCAGTGGGAATATATTAAACAAACATCAACAATAGACACCTCATATCCCAAATAAAACTTTTTATATAAACTAATGACATTTTATCTGTTTTTAAAAAAAATCTATTTTACGGTAGGGTCTGAATAAATATGTCTATGTGTTTGTATTAGTATTTTTTAATTAACTTACAAAAATAAATATGAAAAAGTAATTTATGAAAAAATGACAAAAATCTATAACCTAGATAGCTCATTTGGAATATTTTCAACCAACGGCAATGATCGACCCGGTTCAAATCCCAAGTAGAACTTTTATTAATAACTAATTTCAATTTATCTCTTTCAATATAAAAATTGAAATTGTCTACGTTAAATTTTCTATGTTAATTTATTTCTGTAATTGTATTTGTATTTTTTTATTTAAATTAAATAATTTCAATTTTTCTATTTTAATTAAAAATTATTTTTATGATACAATGTGTGTATAATTATATTTTGGTAATTGCATTGGTATTTCTTTTACTTAATTTATAAAACAAATATGAAAAGATAATTTAATAAAGGAAGAAACATCCTTATTTAGATAGCTCAAGGGGAATACATTCAACAAACTGCAATGATCGATAAGGTTCAAATCTTAAGCAAAGATTTTTTTTTGTAAAATTATTTCAATTTTTATGTTTTAAATAAAAATGATTTTTACTGTAATGTGTGTGTTAATATATATCTGTCGTTGCATTTGGATTTTTTTTATTTATCTTGTAAAATAAATATAAAAAGATTATTTAAAAAATAGATGTAAAATCTTTACCTTGATAGCTCAGAGGGTATATATTCAACAAACTGCAGTGATAGACAAGTTTCAAATCACAAGTAAACGTTTTTGTAAAATAATTTCAATTTTTCTATTTAAATAAAAAATTATTTTTTTTGCACAACGTGTGTATTATTATATTTTAGTAATTGCATTTAACTTATAAAATAAATATGAAATGATAATTTTAAAAAAAAGTAATGAATCCCTCACCTAGATAGCTCAGTTGGAATATTTCTAACAAACCTAAATGATTGACAAGGTTCAAATCACAAGTGAACCTTTTTTCTTAAATTATTTCAATTTTTATGTTTTAAATAAAAATGATTTTTACTGTAATGTGTGTGTTAATATATATCTCTCGTTGCATTTGTATTTTTTTAATTTAACTTATAATAAATATGAAAAGATAATTTAAAAAAAAAGAAATAAAATCCTTACCTATATCGCTCAGTTGGAATATATATTACAAACTGCAATGATCGAAAAAGTTTATCGAAAGGAAAGCATACTTTGTAAAATAATTTAAATTTTTCTGTTTTAAATAAAAATTATTTTTATTGCACAATGTGTTTATTATTATATTTCGGTAATTGCGTTGGTATTTTTTTTATTTAACTTATAAAATAAATATGAAAATATAATTTAAAAAAAAAGAAATAAAAGCCTAACATATATCGCTCAGTTGAAATATGTATATTACAAACTGCAATGATTGAAAAAGTTTATCGAAAGGAAAGCATTTTTTGTAAAATATTTTCACTTTTTCGGTTTTAAATAAAAATTATTTTTATTGCACAATGTGTTTATTATTATATTTTGGTAATTGCATTGGTATTATTTTTATTTAACTTATAAAATAAATATAAAACGATTATTTAAAAAATAGATGTAAAATCTTTACCTTGATAGCTCAGAGGGTATACATTCAACAAACTGCAGTGATCAACAAGTTTCAAATCACAAGTAAACGTTTTTGTAAAATAATTTCAATTTTTCTATTTAAATTAAAAATTATTTTTTTTGCACAACGTGTGTATTATTATATCTTAGTAATTGCATTTAACTTATAAAATAAATATGAAATGATAATTTAAAAAAAAATTAATGAATCCCTCACCTAGATAGCTCAGTGGGAATATTTCTAACAAACCTAAATGATCGACAAGGTTCAAATCACAAGTGAAGCTTTTTTCTTAAATTATTTCAATTTTTATGTTTTAAATAAAAGTGATTTTTACTGTAATGTGTGTGTTAATATATATCTGTCGTTGCATTTGGATTTTTTTTATTTAACTTATAAAATAAATATAAAAAGATTATTTAAAAAATAGATGTAAAATCTTTACCTTGATAGCTCAGAGGGTATACATTCAACAAACTGCAGTGATCGACAAGTTTCAAATCACAAGTAAACGTTTTTGTAAAATAATTTCAATTGTTCTGTTTTAAATAAAAATTATTTTTATTGCACAATGTGTTTATTATTATATTTCGGTAATTGCGTTGGTATTTTTTTTATTTAACTTATAAAATAAATATGAAATGATAATTTAAAAAAAAGTAATGAAACCCTCACCTAGATAGCTCAGTGGGAATATTTCTAACAAACCTAAATGATCGACAAGGTTCAAATCACAAGTGAACCTTTTTTCTTAAATTATTTCAATTTTTATGTTTTAAATAAAAGTGAGTTTTGCTGTAATGTGTGTGTTAATATTTATCTGTCGTTGAATTTGTATTTTTTTTATTTAACTTATAAAATAAATATGAAAATATAATTTTAAAAAAAAGAAATAAAAGCCTAACATATATCGCCTCAGTTGAAATATATATATTACAAACTGCAATGATCGAAAAAGTTTATCGAAAGGAAAGCATTTTTTGTAAAATATTTTCACTTTTTCTGTATTAAATAAAAATTATTTTTATTGCACAATGTGTTTATTATTATATTTTGGTAATTGCATTGGTATTTTTTTATTTAACTTATAAAATAAATATGAAATGATAATTTAAAAAAAAGTAATGAAACCCTCACCTAGATAGCTCAGTTGGAATATTTCTAACAAACCTAAATGATCGACAAGGTTCAAATCACAAGTGAACCTTTTTTCTTAAATTATTTCAATTTTTATGTTTTAATATAAAAATGATTTTTACTGTAATGTGTGTGTTAATATATATCTGTCGTTGCATTTGAATTTTTTTTATTTAACTTATAAAATAAATATAAAAAGATTATTTAAAAAATAGATGTAAAATCTTTACATTGATAGCTCAGAGGGTATACATTCAACAAACTGCAGTGATCGACAAGTTTCAAATCACAAGTAAACGTTTTTGTAAAATAATTTCAATTTTTCTGTTTTAAATAAAAATTATTTTTTTTGCACAACGTGTGTATTATTATATTTTAGTAATTGCATTTAACTTATAAAATAAATATGAAATGATAATTAAAAAAAAATTAATGAAACCCTCACCTAGATAGCTCAGTGGGAATATTTCTAACAAACCTAAATGATCGACAAGGTTCAAATCACAAGAGAACCTTTTTTCTTAAATTATTTCAATTTTTATGTTTTAAATAAAAGTGATATTTACTGTAATGTGTGTGTTAATATATATCTCTCGTTGCATTTGTATTTTTTTAATTTAACTTATAATAAATATGAAAAGATAATTTAAAAAAAAGAAATAAAATCCTTACCTATATCGCTCAGTTGGAATATATATTACAAACTGCAATGATCGAAAAAGTTTATCGAAAGGAAAGCATACTTTGTAAAATAATTTCAATTTTTCTGTTTTAAATAAAAATTATTTTTATTGCACTATGTGTTTATTATTATATTTCGGTAATTGCGTTGGTATTTTTTTTATTTAACTTATAAAATAAATATGAAATGATAATTTAAAAAAAAGTAATGAAACCCTCACCTAGATAGCTCAGTGGGAATATTTCTAACAAACCTAAATGATCGACAAGGTTCAAATCACAAGTGAACCTTTTTTCTTAAATTATTTCAATTTTTATGTTTTAATATAAAAATGATTTTTACTGTAATGTGTGTGTTTATATATATCTCTCGTTGCATTTGTATTTTTTTTATTTAACTTATAATATAAATATGAAAAGATAAAAAAAAAAAGAAATAAAATCCTTACTTATATCGCTCAGTTGGAATATATATTACAAACTGCAATGATCGAAAAAGTTTATCGAAAGGAAAGCATACTTTGTAAAATAATTTCAATTTTTCTGTTTTAAAAAAAAATTATTTTTATTGCACAATGTGTTTATTATTATATTTTGGTGATTGCATTGGTATTTTTTTATTTAACTTATAAAATAAATATGAAATGATAATTTTAAAAAAAGTAATGAAACCCTCACCTAGATAGCTCAGTGGGAATATTTCTAACAAACCTAAATGATCGACAAGGTTCAAATCACAAGTGAACCTTTTTTCTTAAATTATTTCAATTTTTATGTTTTAAATAAAAGTGATTTTTACTGTAATGTGTGTGTTAATATATATCTGTCGTTGAATTTGTATTTTTTTATTTAACTTATAAAATAAATATGAAAATATAATTTAAAAAAAAAGAAATAAAAGCCTAACATATATCGCTCAGTTGAAATATGTATATTACAAACTGCAATGATCGAAAAAGTTTATCGAAAGGAAAGCATTTTTTGTAAAATATTTTCACTTTTTCGGTTTTAAATAAAAATTATTTTTATTGCACAATGTGTTTATTATTATATTTTGGTAATTGCATTGGTATTTTTTTTATTTAACTTATAAAATAAATATGAAAATATAATTTAAAAAAAAAGAAATAAAAGCCTAACATATATCGCTCAGTTGAAATATGTATATTACAAACTTCAATGATCGAAAAAGTTTATCGAAAGGAAAGCATTTTTGTAAAATATTTCACTTTTTCGGTTTTAATAAAAATTATTTTTATTGCACAATGTGTTTATTATTATATTTTAGTAATTGCATTGGTATTATTTTTATTTAACTTATAAAATAAATATAAAACGATAATTTAAAAAAAAATTAATGAATCCCTTACCTAGATAGCTCAGTGGGAATATTTCTAACAAACCTAAATGATCGACAAGGTTCAAATCACAAGTGAAGCTTTTTTCTAAAATTATTTCAATTTTTATGTTTTAAATAAAAGTGATTTTTACTGTAATGTGTGTGTTAATATATATCTGTCTTTGCATTTGGATTTTTTTTATTTAACTTATAAAATTAATATAAAAAGATTATTTAAAAAATAGATGTAAAATCTTTACCTTGATAGCTCAGAGGGTATACATTCAACAAACTGCAGTGATCGACAAGTTTCAAATCACAAGTAAACGTTTTTGTAAAATAATTTCAATTTTTCTGTTTTAAATAAAAATTATTTTTTTTGCACAACGTGTGTATTATTATATCTTAGTAATTGCATTTAACTTATAAAATAAATATGAAATGATAATTTAAAAAAAAATTAATGAATCCCTTACCTAGATAGCTCAGTGGGAATATTTCTAACAAACCTAAATGATCGACAAGGTTCAAATCACAAGTGAACCTTTTTTCTTAAATTATTTCAATTTTTATGTTTTAAATAAAAGTGATATTTACTGTAATGTGTGTGTTAATATATATCTCTCGTTGCATTTGTATTTTTTATTTTACTTATAAAATAAATATAAAATGATGTTTTAAAAAATAGATGTAAAATCTTTACCTTGATAGCTCAGAGGGTATACATTCAACAAACTGCAGTGATCGACAAGTTTCAAATCACAAGTAAACGTTTTTGTAAAATAATTTCAATTTTTCTATTTAAATTAAAAATTATTTTTTTTGCACAAAGTGTGTATTATTACATTTTAGTAATTGCATTTAACTTATAAAATAAATATGAAAAGATAATTTAAAAAAAAAGAAATAAAATCCTTACCTATATCGCTCAGTTGGAATATATATTACAAACTGCAATGATCGAAAAGGTTTATCGAAAGGAAAGCATTTTTTGTAAAATAATTTCAATTTTTCAGTTTTAAATAAAAATTATTTTTATTGCACAATGTGTTTATTATTATATTTTGGTAATTGCATTGGTATTTTTTTTATTTAATTTATAAAATAAATATGAAATGATAATTATAAAAAAAGTAATGAAACCCTCACCTAGATAGCTCAGTGGGAATATTTCTAACAAACCTTAATGATCGACAAGGTTCAAATCAAAAGTGAACCTTTTTTCTTAAATTATTTCAATTTTTATGTTTTAAATAAAAATGATTTTTATTGCACAATGTGTTTATTATTATATTTTGGTAATTGCATTGGTATTTTTTTTATTTAACTTATAAAATAAATATGAAATGATAATTAAAAAAAAATAATAAAACCCTCACCTAGATAGATCAGTGGGAATATTTCTAACAAACCTTAATGATCGACAAGTTTCAAATCACAAGTGAACCTTTTTCTTAAATTATTTCAATTTTTATGTTTTAAATAAAAGTGATTTTTACTGTAATGTGTGTGTTAATATATATCTGTCGTTGCATTTGTATTTTTTTTATTTAACTTATAATATAAATATGAAAAGATAATTTTAAAAAAAAGAAATTAAATCCTTACCTATATCGCTCAGTTGGAATATATATTAGAAACTTCAATAATCGAAAAAGTTTATCGAAAGGAAAGCATTTTTTGTAAAATAATTTCAATTTTTCTGTTTTAATTAAAATTATTTTTATTGCACAATGTGTTTTTTATTATATTTTAGTGATTGCATTGGTATTTTTTTTGTTTAATTTATAAAATAAATATGAAATGATAATTATAAAAAAAGTAATGAAACCCTCAACTAGATAGCTCAGTGGGAATATTTCTAACAAACCTTAATGATCGACAAGATTCAAATCAAAAGTGAACCTTTTTTCTTAAATTATTTCAATTTTTATGTTTTAAATAAAAATGATTTTTATTGCACAATGTGTTTATTATTATATTTTGGTAATTGCATTGGTATTTTTTTTATTTAACTTATAAAATAAATATGAAATGATAATTAAAAAAAATAATAAAACCCTCACCTAGATAGATCAGTGGGAATATTTCTAACAAACCTAAATGATCGACAAGGTTCAAATCACAAGTGAACCTTTTTCTTAAATTATTTCAATTTTTATGTTTTAAATAAAAGTGATTTTTACTGTAATGTGTGTGTTAATATATATCTGTCGTTACATTAGTATTTTTTTTATTTAACTTATAAAATAAATATGAAATGATAATTAAAAAAAAATAATAAAACCCTCACCTAGATAGATCAGTGGGAATATTTCTAACAAACCTAAATGATCGACAAGGTTCAAATCACAAGTGAACCTTTTTCTTAAATTATTTCAATTTTTATGTTTTAAATAAAAGTGATTTTTACTGTAATGTGTGTGTTAATATATATCTGTCGTTGCATTTGTATTTTTTTTATTTAACCTCTAAAATAAATATAAAACGATTATTTAAAAAATAGATGTAAAATCTTTACCTTGATAGCTCAGAGGGTATACATTCAACAAACTGCAGTGATCGACAAGTTTCAAATCACAAGGAAACGTTTTCGTAAAATAATTTCAATTTTTCTCTTTAAATTAAAAATTATTTTTTTTGCACAACGTGTGTATTATTATATTTTAGTAATTGCATTTAACTTATAAAATAAATATGAAATGATAATTTAAAAAAAAGTAATGAAACCCTCACATGGATAGCTCAGTGGGAATATTTCTAACAAACCTAAATGATCGACAAGGTTCAAATCACAAATGAAGCTTTTTTCTTAAATTATTTCAATTTTTATGTTTTAAATAAAAATGATTTTTATTGCACAATGTGTGTTTTATTATATTTTGGTAATTGCATTGGTATTTTTTTTTAATTAACTAATAAAATTAATATGAAAAGATAATTTATAAAAAAGAAGTAAAGTTTCTACCTTGATAGCTCAGTCGGAATATATCTAATAAAACATAATGATCGACAATGATCAAATCACAAGTAAACATTTTTTTTTAATTATTTCAATTTTTATTTTTTAATATAAAAATTATTTTTACTGTAAGATGTCTGTGTTAATATATATCTCTTTGTATTTTTTTTATTTAACTTATAAAATGAATATGAAAAGATAATTTTAAAAAAAGAAATAAAATCCTTATCTAGATAGCTAAGTGGGAATACATTTACCAAACTGCAATGATCGTTAAAGTTGAAATCCTAAGAAATTATTTTTTGTAAAATAATTTCAATTTTTCTATTTATTAAAAATTATTTTTATGGCACAATGTGTGTATTTTTTTTTAGTATTCATTTTAATTAACTTACTATATAAATATGAAAAGATAATTCTAAAAAAAGAATTAAGACCCTTACCTAGATAGCTCAGTGAGAATATGTCTAACAAAACCTAATGATCGACAAGGTTCAAATCACAAGTAAACTTTTTTGTCAAATAATTTCAATTTTTCTGTTTTAAATAAAAATTATTTTTATTGCACAATGTGTTTATTATTATATTTTGGTAATTGCATTGGTATTTTTTTTATTTAACTTATAAAATAAATATGAAATGATAATTTAAAAAAAAGTAATGAAACCCTCACCTAGATAGCTCAGTGGGAATATTTCTAACAAACCTAAATGATCGACAAGGTTCAAATCACAAGTGAACCTTTTTTCTTAAATTATTTCAATTTTTATGTTTTAAATAAAAGTGATTTTTGCTGTAATGTGTGTGTTAATATTTATCTGTCGTTGAATTTGTATTTTTTTTATTTAACTTATAAAATAAATATGAAAATATAATTTTAAAAAAAAGAAATAAAAGCCTAACATATATCGCTCAGTTGAAATATATATATTACAAACTGCAATGATCGAAAAAGTTTATCGAAAGGAAAGCATTTTTTGTAAAATATTTTCACTTTTTCTGTATTAAATAAAAATTACTTTTATTGCACAATGTGTTTATTATTATATTTTGGTAATTGCATTGGTATTTTTTTATTTAATTTATAAAAAAAATATGAAATGATAATTTAAAAAAAAATAATGAAACCCTCACCTAGATAGCTCAGTGGGAATATTTCTAACAAACCTAAATGATCGACAAGGTTCAAATCAAAAGTGAACCTTTTTTCTTAAATTATTTCAATTTTTATGTTTTAAATAAAAGTGATTTTTACTGTAATGTGTGTGTTAATATATATCTGTCTTGAATTTGTATTTTTTTTATTTAACTTATAAAATAAATATGAAATGATAATTAAAAAAAAATAATAAAACCCTCACCTTGATAGCTCAGTTGGAATATATATAACAAACTGCAATGATCGAAAAAGTTTATCGAAAGGAAAGCATTTTTTGTAAAATAATTTCAATTTTTCTGTTTTAAATAAAAATTATTTTTATTGCACAATGTGTTTATTATTTTATTTTGGTGATTGCATTGGTATTTTTTTTATTTAATTTATAAAATAAATATGAAATAATAATTTAAAAAAAAGTAATGAAACCCTCACCTAGATAGCTCAGTGGGAATATTTCTAACAAACCTAAATGATCGACAAGGTTCAAATCACAAGTGAACCTTTTTTCTTAAATTATTTCAATTTTTATGTTTTAAATAAAAGTGAGTTTTGCTGTAATGTGTGTGTTAATATATATCTGTCGTTGCATTTGTATTTTTTTTATTTAACTTATAAAATAAATATGAAAAGATAATTTAAAAAAAAGAAATAAAATCCTTACCTATATCGCTTAGTTGGAATATATATTACAAACTGCAATGATCGAAAAAGTTTATCGAAAGGAAAGCATTTTTTGTAAAAACATTTCAATTTTTCTGTTTTAAATAAAAATTATTTTTATTGCACAATGTGTTTATTATTATATTTTGGTAATTGCATTGGTATTTTTTTTATTTAACTTATAAAATAATTTGAAATGATAATTTAAAAAAAAGTAACGAAACCCTCACCTAGATAGCTCAGTGGGAATATTTCTAACAAACCTAAATGATCGACAAGGTTCAAATCACAAGTGAACCTTTTTTCTTAAATTATTTCAATTTTTATGTTTTAAATAAAATGATTTTTACTGTAATGTGTGTGTTAATATATATCTGTCGTTGCATTTGTATTTTTTTTATTTATCTTGTAAAATAAATATAAAAAGATTATTTAAAAAATAGATGTAAAATCTTTACCTTGATAGCTCAGAAGGTATATATTCAACAAACTGCAATGATCGAAAAAGTAATGAAACCCTCACCTAGATAGCTCAGTGGGAATATTTCTAACAAACCTAAATGATCGACAAGGTTCAAATCACAAGTGAACCTTTTTTCTTAAATTATTTCAATTTTTATGTTTTAAATAAAAGTGATTTTTACTGTAATGTGTGTGTTAATATATATCTGTCGTTGCATTTGTATTTTTTATTTAACTTATAATATAAATATGAAAAGATAATTTAAAAAAAAAGAAATAAAATCCTAACATATATCGCTCAGTTGGAATATATATTACAAACTGCAATGATCGAAAAAGTTTATCGAAAGGAAAGCATTTTTTGTAAAATAATTTCAATTTTTCTGTTTTAAATAAAAATTATTTTTATTGCACAATGTGTTTATTATTATATTTTGGTAATTGCATTGGTATTTTTTTTATTTAATTTATAAAATAAATATGAAATGATAATTTAAAAAAAAGTAATGAAACCATCACATAGATAGCTCAGTGGGAATATTTCTAACAAACCTAAATGATCGACAAGGTTCCAATCACAAGTGAACCTTTTTACTTAAATTATTTCAATTTTTATGTTTTGATATAAAAATGATTTTTACTGTAATGTGTGTGTTAATATATATCTGTCGTTGCATTTGTATTTTTTTTATTTAACTTATAAAATAAATATAAAAAGATTATTTAAAAAATAGATGTAAAATCTTTACCTTGATAGCTCAGAGGGTATACATTCAACAAACTGCAGTGATCGACAAGTTTCAAATCACAAGTAAACGTTTTTGTAAAATAATTTCAATTTTTCTATTTAAATTAAAAATTATTTTTTTTGCACAACGTGTGTATTATTATATTTTAGTAATTGCATTTAACTTATAAAATAAATATGAAAAGATAATTTAAAAAAAAGAAATAAAATCCTTTCCTATATCGCTCAGTTGGAATATATATTACAAGCTGCAATGATCGAAAATGTTTATCGAAAGGAAAGCATTTTTTGTAAAATAATTTCAATTTTTCTGTTTTAAATAAAAATTACTATTATTGCACAATGTGTTTATTATTATATTTTGGTAATTGCATTGGTATTTTGTTTATTTAACTTATAAAATAAATATGAAATGATAATTAAAAAAAAATAATGAAACCCTCACCTAGATAGCTCAGTTGGAATATATATAACAAACTGCAATGATCGAAAAAGTAATGAAACCATCACCTAGATAGCTCAGTGGGATAATTTCTAACAAACCTAAATGATCGACAAGGTTTAAATCACAAGTAAACCTTTTTTCTTAAATTATTTTAATTTTTATATTTTAAATAAAAATGATTTTTACTGTAATGTGTGTGTTAATATATATCTGTCGTTGCATTTGTATTTTTTTTATTTATCTTGTAAAATAAATATAAAAAGATTATTTAAAAAATAGATGTAAAATCTTTACCTTGATAGCTCAGAAGGTATATATTCAACAAACTGCAGTGATCGATATGTTTCAAATCACAAGTAAACGTTTTTGTAAAATAATTTCAATTTTTCTATTTAAATTAAAAATTATTTTTTTTGCACAATGTGTGTATTATTTTATTTTGGTAATTGCTTTGGTATTTTTTTAATTTACTTATAAAATAAATATGAAAAGATAATTTTAAGAAAAATAAGAAAAATCTTTACCTAGATAGCTAAATGGGAACATAATTAACAAACATCAATAATAGACACCTTTCACACTCCAAATAAACGTGTTTTAGTAAACTAATGTCATTTTTTTCTGTTTTTATATAAAAACAATTTTTTAGCTGGTGTCTGTAATAATACATCTATGTTTTGTATTAGTAATTATTTTTAACAATCTGCTATGATCGACAAGGTTAAAACCCCAAGTAATGCTTTTGTTTGTAAATTAATTTCAATTTTTCTGTTTGAATATATAAATTATTTTTACTGTAATGTTAGTGTTAATTTATTGATGTTTAGTAGTTTTTAATTAACTTATGAAATAAATTTGGAAAGGTAATTTTAAAAAAAATAAGAAAATTCTTTACTTAGATAGTTCGGTAGGAATATATTCAAAACTGCAATGATCTACATGCTTCAAATCCTAAGTTAAGCTTTTTATACACTAATTTCAATTTTTCTATTTTAATATCAAAATTATTTTTATGCTAGTGTCTATATATTTATGTTTTTGTATTTGTATTTTTTTATTAATTTACATAATAAAGATGAAAAATTAATTTATGAAATAATGAGCAAATCCATAACTTAGATATCTCCGTGAGAATATATTCAACAAACATCAATAATAGACACCTTTCATAACCCAAGTAAATATTTTATTACTAATTTCATTTTTACTGTTTTAATATAAAAACTATTTTTATGGTAGAATCTGTTTTAATATATCTATGTGTTTGTATTAGTATTTCTTTAATTAACTTACATAAAAAATATGAAATTAATTTATAAAAAATCGAGGAAAATCCATAACTTAGATAGCTCTGTAGGAATATATTCAACAATCATCAATAATAGACACAATTCAATCCCAAAGTAAAGCTTTTTTTTATAAACTAATTTCAATTTTTCTCTTTTAATATAACAAATATTTTTACTGTGGTGTGTGTATTAATATATTTATTTATTTGTATTAATAATTTTTTAATTAACATTATAATATAGTATTCTTTTTTATAATTGTCTTCTATATTTTATATTTCCTTTCGATGAACAATATTTAAGGTAAAGGTTGCTTATAAAAATATAAAATATAAAGAATTTTACTTGTTTAAAATTCATATTTCCAATTCAGGCAGATGAGGTAGTAAAAAAACATTTATCAAATTTAGACCTCACTATCAGAAAATAAACAAAGAGAAAATTGACCTAAACATTTCAAATAGTTGCAATAATAATTGATAAAAAAAAATTAAAAGGGAGTAAGCGATGAATACCTATTATAGACATCGAACATATTCTTGAATCTCCTTTTATAAAATTCCAGAAATCTATAAAATGAATGTCATCATAGAACATTAGTATTGAGACTATCTCTATCTAATAGCATCAACTGCCATCCTTGAATAATTGAAATCAAACAGATTCGGAAATATTTATTTAAACATTTATCTCATTCTATAAATGATTTACAAGGCTTAAATTATCACTTAATTGTTTTAAATAATAATAATAATAATAATAATAATAATAATAATAATAATAATAATAATAATAATAATAATAATAATAAGAAGAAGAAGAAGAAGAAGAAGAAGAAGAAGAAGAAAAAGAATAGAAGGACAACAACAACAACGACAACAACAATGACAACAACAGCGAACATTTAATAAAAATATTACTTGCTAGAGATTTGTAATAAACTTTATTTGTATGTTGATATTTGGATGCCTGACAATTATTATATTTCATATTCCTGTTACAATGGGTGGTAAAAAGGCTATTATTTGCATTTGAAATGGCCACCTTCTCGTCAAAATAATATATATTATGGATGCAACCAACTAACTGATTTCTCATTTCTAAGTATATAACATCTTTATAACCATTATAAGGCCCAATGTTTCCCATCCAAACAAAAATCTTATTTGAAGTGTTAATTTTGCGAGGAATAGGATAACCGTAGAATTGTTCTAAAAAATAATAAATATTCAACCATTTAAAATAAAATTAATAATTATAGTTTTGTATTAATTAATATTAATTAATATTAATATTAATATTAAATAACATATTTATTAACCAGGCCATTTAAAAGAGCCTTTGAAATTGATAATATTTCTATATGCATCATTGCATTGAACAACAATTTCTGATTGATACAAGTGCATTATCAACGTCATCAAAACCCCTTCGCATTTCACACATCCACCTGAACAATTGTGAAGATATTTAAATATTTAAAACGGTAATAAAAATCTTACAAATTCTTTTACTTGTTTCTTTCATGCTTAAATTATTATACTTGAATATTATCATTTTTCTATCATTTTCTTCCTCAAGTTCCACTAACAACTTATTCTTTTTCGTATCAATTGCATAGATAACAACTCCTTTGAAGTCTTGAATAAATAATGTCAGATTAAATTGGTATTTCTTGTCAAGCAATCCGTTTATCTCAAAATGAACGTAATTGACAGAATTAACAGTAAAATATTGGACATAAACTAATAATTATATTTATTCTGAAATTCAATGATTACACTCGACCCTTACCTAGGATAAATAAACTAAAATTTTGAAGAAAAACCATTTTTAGCAAAATTGAAATGGAAATAATTAAATGTGAATATAATGATAATATAAGGGTCCATGTGACAGGATATCATCATGTTAATATACATGAACATATTATATAATATATTATTTCAATGTATTATCATGGATGTTTATTTCTACATTGAAAGGATTGTGTCATTTTAGAATAATTTTATAAATATATAAATATTCGTTTTATATAATGTGTAAGTAGGTATACATTGGGCTTCCTGGAGTAGTGATCCTCTGTAGCATGACCTACCGGTGTACCCACACCTGCCTCAATGCTGCAGAGGACCAATGAGTTTTGGTCAATATAAAGCACTATAGCCAGGGTATATTTTTGGTTTCTGAGATTTTTTGTATTAGATTTAGGCTCTCGGTAATAAAGCTTAAAATAAATTCTAGTAAAAAATGTCAAAGTATTTTTTAGGTCTCTGGGATTTTTTGTATTATATTTAGGCCCTCGTTAATAAAGTTAAAATATATTTTTGGTCCCAGGTTTTTGTGCATGAATTTATGGTAAGATATTTTGAAGATTCGATGTCTTATGAGTAATTAAATTAAATAAAAGTAAATTAAAGTAGTAGTAATTTTTAAATAAGTAATGTATTGAATGTAACAATGTAACATATTTTGAAAAAAGACGTCGATTGNTTATTTGTTACTATTCATTGATATGATTCATTTATTGCCTACTAGTTAATGTGATGATTAATTGTTGTTTTCAAGATTATTTTTTATTTAAATTTTTTTAGTGTGACTCCTGATTGTAATGTCATTTCAAAATTTTGTCATATCTATTAAACTCTTTATTTATATAATAAATTTATTTAGGAAACCTTTACGAACAAAAAGAAAGAGGTAAGCTACGTATTATCATATGGAAAATAAAGAAAATAATATACACTTTTACTCAATTTAATCAATTAAATTATTTTTACTTTAATTTCGTCCTTCTTGTTTACCATTGCTGTATATAAAACAGTATTTGTTTTTATTTCTGTTTTGTTTCTAAATCCAAGTGACGACATAATATTTATGGGTTTAATTGATGAAATGGAGCTCATATAGCTTGGAATATACCAAATTTTGTATTGATAATCTGAATATTCATTTTTATGGATGACAAAAAATGATTTTACTACCCATCAGCCCTTCAAATGTCCTACAAATAGATTCATTCCTTGCAATTCCAATCTTAAAGAAAACGGGTGGGCTATTGAGAGATTGAATGAAAGTATTTATATTTTCCCTGCTGGATAACTTAATTAGTTTTAATGATAATTATTAATTAATTAATATAAACAACGATTACTTTAAAAATAAATTTTGGTGTCAGTAAAGTTAGCAATAATAGTATAAGTTGAATTTGTATCTAAGGTTTTCCCCAATTTCAACGTACTAAATATTCCGTGTTTATTTTGTTTTTGCATGACTAAGGTTTGACCGATCCCTATATAGAACATTATGGTACTTCCATCACTATAATATAATTTATATACAATTAAAATAAGTTTTTAAAAAACTTTAAGAATATTTCCATTAGGCACAGATTATGATATTTGATAGAAACAGCCACGTCAAGTCTAATAAAGAAATGTTCCCCGTTAAACTTTAAAGGCGGCTTTGACGCCGACAGATTAAAAATACTTAAATCTAAAATAATGATGATAATAATAATAATAATAATAATAATAATAATAATAATAATAATAATAATAATAATAATAATAATAATAATAATAATAATAATAATAATAATAATAATAATAATAATAATAATAATAATAATAATAATAATAATAATAATAATAATAATAATAATAATAATAATAATAATAATAATAATAATAATGATAATGATAATAACTTCGTATGCAATATCGGCTATTCAAAGCTGAAATTGAACAGTCTGGAATATCGTAGGATATTGTGAATGTCTTGGTATCATTTTCACTATGAACAGTTTCAATATATTGGTTTGGGCATAATGATCTAAATTTTGAACTGTTGGAAGTAATTTTTATTAATTTTCCATTGAAATAAAATTTTTCAAGACACCCAATTAGTTGGTTGTTAAGTGGAAGGTACTCCATAAAATTGGGTCCTATGTATGGACCAATATTTCCCATAAAAATATTTGTTTTTTCCATGTTTCGATTATAAATATTTGGAACAGGATAACCGCCAAATTGATTTAATTCTTAATTTTATAAATTATTATTATTATTAATATAATTTATTTTAATTAAAAAGTTTTTCTTTTTGTAAAATCTTTCCACTCTCTAAAGCCATTACGCCACTGGTTCAAGACATTAGAATTCGTCCAACATGGAAAACAAAAAAATTACCATTGCAAAACAATTAAATAGCACAACCATAAACGTTGAAAAGTGCCATATTTTGTCATGGAAGTATGATATACTTCACTACAACCTCTATTAACATTTATAAATAGTTCTTTTTTTATTTTTAACCCTTTCGTTGCTACTGGCACTCGTAAATATCTGTACTTGAACACTTTCAGTCCTGAACATTAGTTTTAATTTTACTAAGTGTCTACATCCTTGGCTTATATGAAACTTTATATGAAAATTAAAGTCTCAGGGAATTTGTTTTAATAGTACAAATTAGGGAAATATAATTTTTATTTGGAAATTTAATTATGTTATTGTAACTGCCACCTAAAATAATATTTTGAATTTCTGGTAAAATTGTTGGTATTGACAAGCATTGATTGACATTGTATCTATTAAAAAATTGGCTATGAATCGGTAAATATATCATATCTTTACTGATTCATAGTCAATTTTTAAATATATATTATATATAATAAGATAAAGCCAATCAAACAATCTTTTCATGATATATTTCGACAGTTTTCCTGTCATCATCAGGTAGGATATAACTATATAAATTAAGGATTTTAAACAAGTTTATTAATTTTCTTAATTATATAAAAAACTTTTATTTAATAAAAACATTTCATTCTTTTTAAAAGTTATAATTAAAATAATATATTATTTTTAAAATTTTAGCATAATTTATTTTAATAGTTTAAAAAAATTTCTTAATTATTATTTAATTTAATATATATATATATATATATATATTAGGGTGGGTCGAAAATTTTTTTTTTCTCCAAACATGCCTAAAAAGTTGTGCTTATGCTAGAAAATGAAATATCCCTGCAAAAGACTGCTGTTTAAAAGGGTTTACAGGTCCCAACTTTTGTTTGTATGTATTAGTACTATCCCAGTAAAAATGCTCGCACATGTGCCATTGTAAATTCATCCTGCAAGCAGTCACACGCTTGCAGAAAAGACCATTTTGACATGCTCTATTCACAAGTCCAAGCTAACGCGTGCATGTATAGAGAGGTTAATTCACGGAAGCACCTTCACACAAGCACTCACAAAGACAATTTCTTCTGAACAATACTAACACACACACTACAGTCAACACATAATCCACATGGATACTACTAGTCAGTCTAAACTCAGATAATTTAATTTGTTTCGATTGGATGTCAAGTGTTTGCTGGACATAATTAAAAAAGTTAACTTGATGATTCACTTTATTTTGCCAGAGCTGAGTACAGAAGAGCAGTTATGAAGGGACAGAGAAATAAGCAATTTCGCAAAACAAGAAGTAAATCACGTCATTGTCTGTTTGGTCAAACTTGTGAACTACCCAGAAACCAATTACCTACTTGTGAAGATGTGTTTCGTGATTACTGTTACAATGAGAAATGTACGCAATTTCATACTGGCTTTAACGAACAAGCAACTCTTCTCGCAAATAAGGTGAAGGAAATTTATATGAAGGCAAGTATCCCAACTGTTGAGTTCAGTAGTATTGTGGTTCGTGTCAAGCGACTAATATCAAAAGTGCGTGAATTAGAGAAGTATCCAGTATGCAAGAGGTCATCTGCCAAATTTCAAGATAAGTTAAGCTCGTTTTCCAAATTGTTTGACATATGTTGCTGCAAATGTTTTAATGATGGTGCTCGTGGAAGAAGTCAGTGTACATGCCGATTGGCCTTGAAAATTCCTACCTTAGAGTGGGAGTTCTGGATTGACCAACAAACTACCAGAAACATGAAAATCGGAAATACGGACAGACAGGAAACCTCAAAATTGAAGAGAAAACAAACGAAAAGCAGCCCTACAGGAAAAGGAAAACAAATGAAAAATGAAATAATGGACACTGAAGTTAACGATCTACATCCGACCTCAAGAAGTGACACGGAGAGTGAAGCCGCTAATGATGAAAGTAAAGAAAAGTTAGACAATTCAACAGAAAGCTCAGAGTCAAGCGTAGAAGAATGTGATGAATTTCAAATAGAAGACATTATCCTGAATTAAGTAAAGCTGTTGACAGATGTGGTGTGAGCAACAGAGACACGTGTTTGCTAGTAAACGCTTTTCTGAAAGATATGGAACTGTTATCCTCTCAAACAATCATCGATCCCGCAAAATTACGACGTCAGAGAAAGTACTGGAGGGAGAGAGAAATTGAACAGCATTCAGCAGAAGCGAAAAACTTGATTGCCTCGGTTTCGACGGGAAACAAGATTCCACCTTACTTCATAGAAGGATCCTAAAAGAGGAGCATTATGTGATTGTCGCCTTTCCAGGGGATACATATATCGATCATGTTGTACCTCAAAGTAGTAAAGCTGTGGATATTGGCAAAGAAATCATGTCAATCATCGTTAGCACGCAGTCCTCACTGACCCTTCAAGCAATTGTGTGCGATGGAACCAATACAAACACCGGAAAAAATAATGGAATAATCAGAAGACTCGAAAAAAGCCTAGGGCGACCTCTACAATGGCTGATATGCTTGTTGCATGCAAATGAATTGCCATTCAGGAAGTATTTTTCAGTCGTCGATGGTGGAGAAACAAAAGGTCCAAAAACGTCATGTGGTGAAATAGGAAGCGTTCTTGATTTTGATCCAAAAGACAAGCCCGTAGTAGCCTTTATGTCCCTTCCTGGAAAGGTCGTAGATATTAGTGAAAATGTCAAGAAAGAATTGAACACTGATCAATTGTATTTCCTCAGAGTATGCTTGGCAGTCCAGAAAGGGTACCACAACAACAAGGATGTCCCTTTTCTACAAATGGCACAACCAGGAAATTTGAATCACAGTCGCTGGCTAACGAAAGCTAATAGAATTCTGCGACTATATATGTCCGAAACTGCTCCATCTGAACCTCTCATGCGAATAGTGAAATTTATTGTCAATTTCTATGGACCGTCATGGTTTTATATAAAGATTCACTCGTCATGCCAAGATGGTGCAAGAAATATTTTTTATATGCTCCAACTTCTGCAGGATTTGGATCCATCAGACCAAGAAATCATCTTTCCTGTCATTCAGAACAACAATTACTTCTCACATCCAGAAAATATACTCCTAGCTGCTGTTGGTGATGATGATGAAGAAATCAGAAAGTTTGCAACAGAAAAAATCATAACTGCAAGACAAAATTTTCTCCCTTCCGAAGTGATTCGCACTATGGACAAGAATACTGTCTTTCTTCAGTCGTCTGCTACATCATATGCTGACATGATTGACTGGACAAAATGTAATTTGACGCCTCCCCCTCTTTTATCTCATATATTGGATCATGAATTGAAGATGAATAAGAAAATTACATTAGAACAATTTCCCTGTCATTCTCAAGCCGTTGAAAGAGCCATCAAAGATGTTTCTTCTGCCAGTTGCAAAGTGTTTGGTCACAAGTCCAGACATGGTATGGTACTACTGTGTAAAAAATCAAGGAAGGAATTGCCCAAGGTGCAAAGCAAAGCTGATTTCATGTGACTTCTTTTTATGCCCTCGCTAATACATTTCTAAACTTTTGGCTGGATGTTTTTAATAAAAAATAATTTCGAAAGTTGATTTTTGTCTTGAAAAGGATAATTCAAATTTGGCCCTTCCTAATCACTGACGTTGTCAGGATATATTTCAATGCGGGATGAGGACACAGAATATACTATCTCAGCCCAAGAGAGTAAATAATATACTTATAAGCTCTTAAGAAAGCTACATCTAAATATGGACAAAGGCGCAAAACACATTCCGACACTAGCCAAATTACATTGTTTTCACACTTATGTTGAACTGCATTTTCGGAGAAAAGTTGGGAGCAGTAAATGTCCATAAATCTAAGTAAAATGGTTTGATTCGATTTTTCTATACCAAAATACAACTTTTTAACCATGTTTCCTTTCTTGAACTCAAAATTTATTAACATTCGACCCACCCTAATATATATGTCAAAAAATTAAATTGTTTTAATTAAATGATTTCATTACATCTTTAGTAAAATAATTATTATTTTGAACAAGTTAGCGGAAATTATTGAAGAAAATACAGAGGAAATGAATTATAATTTATTTTGAAACTATTTTAATGAAATTAGTTATTTTAACAACTGCATCGTGCGCATATTCGTCATGTACTTTTTCATTTGAATGAATAGTATTTTATTCTATTTTTATATGAAATATTTATGTTTTTAGTACAATCAAACGTTTAGAATCAGTTTACTCAATGCATATTTTGTTTATATGTCACATAGCTTATCACATTTGCATTAACATTAATAAAAATATTTTCATTCGATATATTTTTTACAATTTTTTATTGTTTAAATTAATTTGAGAAGTCATAATTTAGTAATTTCAAACAGGTTCGACACAATTTCTTGTTTTTCAATGTCGTTATTTTTCTCATTTCCGTTTTCATTAATTAGCATTGTCCTAGAATTTTCAGGGGGCCCTCGTGACATAAAGAAAGCTAAAAATTTAACAGAATTTATTAATTTTAAATCCCAAAATTCGTTAATAATATAGAGTAATATTAAAACAGACCAAAATTTGATTTTTTTAAACAATTATAATATAATAAATATTTATAACTGGAACCTGTAAGCATGTAAAATATTCGTTTAATAAAACAAATCAAAAATAAATTCAAATTCAAAATGAAAGATTAAAAGAAATATTAATATAAATGAAAGTTTTTTAAGACAATATTAGAAAAATTTGTGAAAAAAATATAGAAAGAATTTGTCAAAAGGTTTATTGAAATCACTTGCTATTAAATTAGTCAAATAATTAGTTTAAATTAAATTAGTTTATAGAATGTTTACCTCCTTAAAATTTCCTACCAAATATATTCTACGTAGCCAAGTAGAAAAGGATCTGTTGGGTGTCTATAGAGTTTGGTAAAATAAAAACTATGTCTAGGCCCTTAAGTTAATTTTATTTAGTAACATAACCCAATAAACAATAAATGATTATTTTTACAATTAATTTAAATATATTAAATTTTTGTCTAAATTTTCAAAGGTAACCTTTCCTTTAATATTATCCTATTTTTATTAATATTCACACCTTTTCCTTATATGCAAACTCTCGATATTTAAACACTGAAATGCGATTCATTGCTTGATTGTATCTCGTGAATTTCACTAATTTTATCATTGTTTTTATACATGTTTCAAATATTATTCACCTTATTATTTCTATATTATTTCTAGCTGTAGTGGTAGATTTTCCGGTTTTTTACTTTTTATTTTTATCAATAAACATAAATCTTTACAGCTTGATAAACCGATATCGTTCTAATCAACTTTATGCGTAATATTACTTGTTATGGTTTGTTTAAAAAGATGTGCGTAGAAACATGCATAATAAAAAAATATTATATATATATTTGATTAATTTGACGTGAAATAAATAAAAAAATTCTATAAAACATAAAAATTACGTAAAAAACTTAAAAATTCCGTGACTTACATAAACATTTTCGTGACCTACTTAAAAATAATAAGCAAAATTTTTCTTAGCTTAATAATTTTTTCCTCTGTAAGGGGGGTTGGTGTCATAGGGCACTAATACATGTGTGTGTGTGTGTGTGTGTGTGAAATAAATCTCATAATTTGTTATAATCTTTTAATATTCCATTCCACCTTACTATAATACATGATTTCTTGATTTGGATATTTTTAATTTATAATATTATGGTTATCCATAAAAATCATGATTGATGTTGTCAATAAAATTTTGTTTAATTAATTAATTAGTTTGTATTTTTGCACTTACCCACTTTATGGACACTTGAGACTTTAACAATTTATTTTTCAAAAAATCTCACTCTTCGATTCTTTTGGATAAACTTGAATTTAATTTGATATTCTGGAAATTGAATTTTGTTTTCGACTTTAACTATTATCATAGGCAGAATTAGGTCTGCAACTACGTTTGTTTTAATCAACAATGAGTTTGAAATGATATAAATATTATTGATTGAACACAAATACAACTTTGATTTCCGATAAATATTTTACTGCTAAAATAATCAAATAATTTACAACCAATAAATAAACTGTTAAACAGTTGTAAAAAACTCTGGAAAAAACAGCATTCGTAATATTAACAATCATCGTATGACTAGTAGCTTGCTACGATTTCAGATATCACAAATCTTGACTTCCAATTTTCGACCTTCATCAAGATAATCAAAACAATTATTTTAAAAAAATAATAATTACTATAATTAAAATATTAATTATACTTTTAATATTTTCTACTCAAATATTATTTCTCACATATTCAGTTTTTTGTAAGGACAAAAGATCTTAATTGATCTTAATTTAGAAAATAATAATAATTTGTGTTTAAAGTTGGAAAAGAAAAAAGATTTTAAGAAAACAAGAAAAAGTGAAAAAGCATAATTTATTATTATGTTAACCTTTCTCATTATTTTTAATTGATTGTAATATTTAATTTATTTTTCTTTGTTTCTTCTGCAACTTCCAACATTTTCTTCAAGCTCTACTTTTCTCTAATCAATAATAATAATTATTTTCTTTAAAGCTCATTTCTGTGTGCATTATTAATTTCATGCGATGACGCGTATTTGTCACAATAACAAAGTAAGTTTGCACGCACTTAAAATTCAATATGACATTTATACAAATAGATAATAAAATAATAGTAAAGTCAAATTTACTTGAAACTGTTGACTTAGAACGGTCGACTTGTAAAGTTTGTGTTTGATTGTTGCATTTCACAGCTATTTGATTGCGATTAAGTTGCAAAATGAACGTCATGTACACGTTCGAACATTTTGGACAGCCACCTAAAATCATAAATTCCAGCAGCTAGAGATTTATCTACAAAACAAAAATTTACAGATATTTCTACTTTTTTCGTTGATTAAAAAGCTATTAAATTTGAAAAGAATTCTCCTTTCATCATTTTCCTCTTCCAATTCAATGAGGACTTTATTCGATCTATCTATTCCATAGAATACGATTCCCTTGAAATGTTTAACAAATAATGAGAAATTAGTTGGTTCTCGACTGATAAGATCTCCGTTCAATTCCAAATGAATGTAATTCATGGAAAGGAGAATTGTGAGATGGGCAATGACTTGAAGAATTTAATTCAATAACAATTTATTACAAGTACCTGAAAGGAAAAGGTAAATTTTGTAGATCATATCTTGATTGTAACAGTACAATGAATCTGTTGGTCACTAAGTGTTCGAAATGAAGAATGACATTTGTATAATATAATAATAATAATAATAATAATAACAATAACATTATAATAAATTGTTTACATTTCGATTTTTAACTACGTTAAAATTCAATATGAAAAGTTAAAATAAACTAAAGATTTTCACACAAATACCTTTACTATAATTAAAATTGAAAAAATATGAAAACACGTGATAAAATTCTGTCACCAGATTTTATTCACGAGATCATTTTCTTTAATTTGTAATATATAAAAAAATTAATTAATTGAAAATAATATAATAATAATAATAATAATAATAATAATAATAATAATAATAATAATAATAATAATAATAATAATAATAATAATAATAATAATAATAATAATAATATAATAATAATAATAATAAATAATAATAATAATAATAATAATAATAATAATAATAATAATAATAATAATAATAATAATAATAATAATAATAATAATAATAATAATAATAATAATAATAATAATAATAATAATAATAATAATAATAATAATAATAATAATAATAATTTTTTGTTTTTTTAAAAATTATAAAAATTGTAAATTTTTGTTTTTTTATTGAATTCTGAAAATTTAAGTGATTTTTGTTTTAAATTTTAAAAGATTTAAATTTATATTAATAGATTTTTGTAATTTTTCTTTGTAATCTTTTTGCAATTTGCGATTTTCTTTAAATTAATGGCTCTTCTTAATCATAAAAATCTTTATAGACGTGTTTTATATAGAGGCCAAGGTTATGATGAAAATGGAATTAAAGAGTATGCATTTGTGCTTGCCAAACGTGAAATAAATTATCGCAGATTAATCAAAAATTATTTGTAATAACTATCTTTATTGGTTATTTACCTAATAACTGATAAAATAAAAGCATTTAGTGTCTTTATGATATACTAGGACCCCTTGTTATCAAGATCAGTAACATTAAGGCTTGAAATATGTGTTAGAAAATACATAAATTTAAATCATGAACATGGAAATACAAATAAACAATTTAGATTTGTTCCTTCAATATAGTTTTTGTAAATGTTGAATATAAAATACGTAGTGTAATCCTTTCTACATTTAACCTACATTTTAATCATAGATAAAATTATTTGCAATACTTATTTTTATATTTTATTCACCTTGTAACTGATATGATAAAAGTATTAAGAGTCGTTATCTAAAAATTTCAAATTTCTTTAGTTGTTTGGCATTTCATTGTCTTCATGTCATTGATATTTTTCAAAATATTTGTGTAAGCAACCGCGCACTTAGGGTAGTTTAGCGGGTGGTTTGAGACCCCCAAGCTCGTAAGTTCAAACTTATGTTCACTTACCACTTAGACGCAATTCCTTTTTGTTAAATATTTCGTGTTTCAATGAACCAGTATTTTCAATTTATTTAAATATTAATTTTTCTTATCGAATTTGTTGAATGAGAAGACGCTTTTTCTTTTTGTTGAGGATACCTAAATTATAAAATAAAAATAATCATTAAAGGCGTAAAACAATTGGTGTGAAATGATGATAAATGAATGGGGTATTCTTCTGGAACTCAGTGAAATAATAGTGATAGAGAGATATTGAAAAATGAGAAAGGAACAGAAGAAAATCAATAAAAACAGATAATTAAATAAAGGAAGGTCATTCTTAATAAATAAGTACAAGTGCAAAAGAAGCAAGACAAAAAGTAAAACAAAATTTAAATTATCTTGTTATCTCGATTGTCTACTCGAGATAGAGATGGAAAAGGCATGGAAATCCGAGAGATGTGATTGTCAAAAAATACATTTATCTCAACAGCTGTCAGAGTAAACCAATGGAACAGGTGGAAAAAGGAATGAATTATCAATACGTGCCATCAGATGGAGAAGTATAAAAACTGAATACAAATTAATTGAAGAAGAATAGAAAATTTTTTACGAGAAAAACTTCGAAAAAAGAAAAAATTTAATAGAAAAATATTTGAGTAATTTGAATTTCCGAGGACAGTAAAATAAAGTGTTAAGAATCAGGAAACAGTTGGAAGGAACTTGCGTATTGAATTAGTTAAGAAACTCAAATAAAGTTAAAAGCAATCAGATCAATGGTTGTGTTCATAGAGTATTGTTATTGTTGTGCTATTCTTGCCGGAGAGTTGCAGAAAGCATTTGAAACATGTGCGGTGTGTTGAAAATTGGTATCGTTGAATTCGTTGTAATCAATTGGGAAAATCAATAAAGTTTTGTCGTTGGGATTTGTCATTGCCGTTATTAAATAACACGCTTGGAGTCAAATCAGTGATTCGCAGCCTAATAATCACCGACTAACTACAATATACCCAACAATTTTTAAAACTAACACCGAATGACTACTGCATGTTTTGACTGACATAAAAATGTTTATGTAAATGTGTCATGCTTGAATTATATGAATTAGCTGGACACTTCGGAAACTGTAGATTTTACTTTCGTAGTCATCGATTCGTTCTTGAATGTAGCCGTAAATTTCTACGATTTAGTGGATAAGTATGTAAGTAGTATAATTATAATATTTAGTTCAACATTATATTGAAATGAATGTACTGAATTTATGAAATTGAGATTCAAGTGTATTTTCTTTAGAAATTAAATTTTAATTTTTGTGCAGTACTTCTTAGTTTTAATGCTTCATTGTTGATGCATTTTAATGAAATTAGTGTAAGAAATATTGGAAAGATTTAGTTGCATATGATTTTGTGTGTGTGATTTTTGTTTTTTAATTTTCTGGAATTATTCTTGTTTTCGGGAATCTTTATTTTTTGAAGTGGATTTTTGGTCGATTCTAATTGTAGTTAGTAATAAAATTTTATTCATGGAATCGTTCGTTTACTTTTTCAAATTTTTACTTATAAACAAAATGGAAAAAGATGTTGCTGCTTTAATTATTGATAATGAATCGGAAATGTGCAAAGCTTGATTTGCTAGGGATGAAGCTCCAAGGCCTGGGTTTCTTTAAATTGCTGGTCGACCAAGACATCAAGGTGTTATTGTTAGCATGGGTCAAAAAGATAGCAATGTTGTAATGAGACTCAATTTATGAGAAGTATTTTAACTTTGAATTGTCCAATTGAATACATCATTGGTTCCAACTGAGAAAATATAAGAAAGATCTGGCATCAAACATTTTACAATGAATTGAGAATTGCGAGTATAAACAAAATTGAAACAAAAAAATATTGAAAAAATAAATACGGCCGAATTTGTATTAAAATAATAAATCTCAATTAATGAAAATTCCAATTCAGATCTTATCAAATGCGGGAATAGTTGGTCTTTCTTTAGTGGGATTTCTAGGTTTGATTTTATTCGCAAAAAAATTAAAACAAATATTGTTCCAAATATTTGAGTAGAATAATTTATGTTATTGAAAACTGGGACATTCATTTTGTATACTAGATTGAAGTTAAAATTTTTCAACTATTTATCTTTTTTCAGTTTTGTAACTTGATTGATTTGACTGCATTTGAGAACTGATATGAAATTTCATCTACCAAGAAATACATCATATAGTTATAACACATTTGTAATGGTTGGAGATCAACATCTTTCTTGATTTGAAATGGTTTCGTTTTCTTTGATTTTTCAATTATTGTCTTAGTTAGACTTGTTTCTTTGAATATGTTACTAAACCATTTCTCACCACAACATTCTGTCTACTCACAAATTCAATAACAGTTTCCTAAAATTTAGATATTTGACAATTTGAAAACTTACTTCCTTGAATGTTATATCATTTGTAACTTTAGGAGAAAAGGTTTTACAAAAGTGTTGTTAATGCAGTAAAACAACCACTCATTTCATAAAATAATTTCTGTTTAACTGAAAATTCTTAAAAAGTTACATTTGATTGCAAAAAGCATCTGATGATTAAATGAAAATAAAAATTATTAGACTAGATTATCAAGTGAAAAACTCAAATTTGGTCAATTTATTCACAGAAACTAGTAAAATCGGAAATAAAAATTAAGTTTTTATTTTAATTTAAATTGTAATTTTCTGAGGTATCCATAGGAAGTCAAATTCTGAAATGTATTTTTCAGAAGAAAAGGTATTGCAATGTTCATCTATAAAAAGATAAATTTATTTGTTCTCCGGAAAAACTTCATATCCGTCACTGTCGCGTGTCGAAATATAAACTTGTTGACCTTCAAGTTCATAATCATTTATTTGCGGTTTCAAACTGGCCTCTAGCTGACTTTGAGTGACTATTTCGCTTGCTCGTAAAATAATTCTTCATAAACTTGATGTCAAAATACTGAATTTATTAAATAAATATAACTTACTTTCTACTTTGGGATAATGTTTTTCCTTTAGTGATAATACAGAATAACAGGACCAGAAATATCGAGATTAGTAAAACAAAAATTGTGATAGAAAAAGTAATTGCAAAAGTCATCTGGAATGATTTCAAAAATTTTAAATAATGCTTTTTTAAAATATTTAAAAAATTAAAATTGCTGAAGTAATTAAACAATTACTTTAATATTAAAATATTTGAAATAAGCTATATTTATTTAGCAAACTATTTGATTAGTTATAATTAAAACAACGTATTAAGTAAAAAATGTAATAAATAAAGAATTTTGTTTATATCAATTGCATATATATAAATAATTTATAAATCATTTAATTAATGTTGTAATATTTTATTAATTGTTTATTTGGAACGAAAATTTATTAAAAATCTAACATTTTAATTGAGTTAGAAAAAGGTTAATTTCCGTTTTATTAAATATTTTAATTATTTCAGTCTTTTAGTATGGAAGAAAAAACAAAACTTAAATTAAACTTTAATAGAAATATTATTGACCAGCACTTGTCAGCTGTTTCTCAGAAAACATTCTTTTTAAAACTTTTAGCCAGGCCCGGTTCTTCCATTAGGCAAACTAGAACTAGGGCCGCCAAATTTGAAAAATAATTTATATAAGCATCTAAAAAATATTTTTTGAAATTCAAAAAAAATAATGTAACAACGTCGTTTTATAAATATTTTTAATTATTTTTCAGCTTATTCGATATATAAAATTGTATTAATAATAAAATTTGATATATATTTTTTTATTCAATTCAAAGTTTTAAAATCTGAAATAATTGATAATTTGAGTTCTATTTTTAAAATAAGAAAAAAAAATTTAAAAAAATTGTAATAAACTATTTGATAAACTAAAATATAGATGGCTAAAATATTTTATATGTAATATCGATACTTATATAAAACAACTGGAAAAAAAAGAATATTAGTTTTCCTCCAAGTCATTGACATGGTGACATTGATATATCATATATGGGTAGAGTAGTCAACATGTAGCTCTACATAGGGCCGCCAAATGACTGGAACAGGGCTTGCTTATAGTAAAAGGAGACAAAATTTGTTTATCAACTTAATGTTTAAGTAATATAAATATTTGTATTAAAATTTTTAAAATGAAATTTCAGTCAAATAATTGTCGCACATATCTTGAAAAATATTAGAAAAAATTACTATTAATTATGCATTTAATTAATTATTATTATTTTTCATTATTATTCAAAAAAATTAAAATTATATAAAATCTGAAGACAAACAAATTTAATATATTACTATATAAATATAAATATAAATAGAGATATAAAACTATAAAAACCAATAACCTATTGTTAAAAAAATACGATAATAAACAAAATAATTGTGATAGTGTTACGATTTTGTTGAAATTGTTATTTTACTTTTTACTTATCAATATTCATTGGCTTTTACGAATTAGCTGTGATTGGTCATTTTGTAGTGACCAATTGTATAATCCTATCAGTCTTATCCATTGATTGGCTTGTCTAACGCGGTTTTTATACAATTTTATATAAAATCCTAAAATGTTAACAATTGATTAGACACTAAATGATTGAGTTCGATATTTTGGAGTTTCAAAGAATGTTAAATGAATTTTTAAGCACGAAAACCCAATTCTTATCTGAAGTTCTTGGATTTATAGAACATAGTGGAATATAGGGGATTTCTTTTCTTGGGGCTGACATGTTCAAAATTAAAACAAAATTGAGTTCTGATGAAATAGATTGTTTTTCTGTTAAAATACTAAAATTGAATATTTTTGTGTTTTGAAACAATTAGCATATATGTCATAAACAATATAAAGAATCACAACTTTATTCTATTTAAATTTAAATATATATATAGGCATAATTGAAAAGTTTATGGCCCATGTGACACTGACTCTTGGTCAGAAATAACGAAGTAAACGGATGTCTCTCGCAAATCACTATATGTAGCATAATCTTCATTTTCTTCTATTTCCTCTGGTTTCTCTGCACGGGACTCTGTTTTATGAGAAGATAAATAGTTGAAAAATTTTAACTTCAATCTAGTATACAAAATGAATGTCCCAGTTTTCAATAACATAAATTATTCTACTCAAATATTTGGAACAATATTTGTTTTAATTTTTTTGCGAATAAAATCAAACTTAGAAATCCCACTAAAGAAAGACCAACTATTCCCGCATTTGATAAGATCTGAATTGGAATTTTCATTAATTGAGATTTATTATTTTAATACAAATTCGGCCGTATTTATTTTTTTTGTTTCAATTTTGTTTATATATATATTTGCTTTTTGCTATGTCAAATATGACTGATAAAATATATTTGTTTTAACTGATAATTTACCTGATGACATGTTTGTTGATTTTTAATTGAATTTCCCATCGCATTATTTTTATCTAAATATCTTTTTGAAAGGTTTTTTTCATTATATATTCTGAATCTGGTTTAGTCATTCCAGTTTCTCCAATGTTTGGAAACCCATAATAATTTCGAGTTATGGGGTAGCGCAATTTGTAATTTATATTTGAATTATTTTAATTACCAGTCTTAGCTAATCTCTTTGATGAGAAGTTGTCCACAAAGGCTGATATGATTCTATGTGATGTCATAATGTAACAAAACATCTCTTAGTTCATATGTATTTTTATATATTTACTAAAATTATTACTGTTGTTTGCAATCATTGGCATTTATACTTTGTGCAAAATTGATTGAATTGCATATTATTTATTACTCATTAAATCAAGTAGTTTACATATGAATTATTTTTAATAATAATAATTTTTTCGTAATAAAATTTCACCTTTTATAATAATATTTTCGAATTTGAATTTTAAAGGTCCATAAAAATGTTGTTTTATAAATTTTAAGAACAATAATGCAGCTGAGATGCTTTTTGATTATAGTCATCTATCAAACTTATTTAACTCACTTTTTTATTATTGTAATTTCAGAATTCAGCTTTCAACAGTATTCAACAGTACCAGTCAAACAAACTGGAATTTCGACATAATAATTTAAATGTAAAAGAAAAGACATTATCAAACGATCCTGTGACCGTTGCCGTTGGCACATATTAATAAATTTTAAATAAATTTTAGCAATATTAATTATTTTGCAAGTCGCCATAACATATGGAGTCAAAATTGGTGTGAGATTGATACTATGGCCCATTTTCATACATCTAACCATTCCTCCTAAACCTCGATATATTCAGTCTTTTCATATTTAATTTATTTTTGAATTTCGGATTTCTTTGCAAAATCTTCCATTTCTTCATCTTTGACATATGTAAAATTTATAATAGAAAAATAAAATATTTCATATTTTTATAAAATGTGAAAAAAACATATCATGAATTAAAATATTAAAATAATATTTTTAGATAAAGCATTTTATTTGTAATTAAAATATTCATTGATTTTATTAACCATTTGAGCCCTAGCTTTTTTTTACAGAAAAATAAGTTTATTTAAAAATTTTTAAATGATTTTTTATTAAAAATAGCAATATATGCGTCATAAAAGAACATCACAATATTTGCAGAATATATTTTCGCCTTTAATAATATACGATCTGGAAGGATTAATAATGCATTGAAACAAAAATAACATTTCTTTTCACAAAATAAAATATTCCTCTTTATCAGATGAATATCTTTATATACTGTAGCTGGCAAAAAATGGTTAAAAATTGGTAATTATGTGATAAAAAATTCCAAATATTCAAGCACAAAACATCAAAGTTACAAAATTGAAAATTTATTATTTTAAAATAATTTATTTTAATTTATAATTTGAAATTACTATACTTTTTTGTATTATTGTTTTATTTTTAATTTTGCCATTTATTATTTTACAGTAATGGAAAGTGAAAGCATTATCTAAAAAAGAATTTTAATTTTCTTTAAATTAATTAAAATATATTAAATAAATTACAAAATTAAATTGATTAAAACAAAATAATGCGCAGAGGTGAATTTGCTTTTCATACCCCATGTTTGCATATTTACAGATTATCTGTGACCAAACTAAAAAGCAAGAAATATGATATCCAGTGTAACAGGTAAAGTATGCTATTAAGTTTATTCAACACTTTTATATATTTACCTGGCGTTGAGAAAACTCTTCGCGCCTTCTGCATAATATTGACGATAGCCGAAAGCTCGAAACTAGTCTACTATTGAAACATGCACTAGGTATCACAGACAGGATTTGTATTGATTCTTTATTTTAAAAAATGTCAGACATCCGATAAAAAATATCACACTGTGATTTTATAATAATTATAATGATTATAATGGTTTTGTTCTACGTTACTGGATTAATATTTTAAAATTACCAAACTTTTCTATATTTAAGTATTAAATATCTTTTCAAATAATTTGACGAAATCTTTAAAGCCAAGGGAAATGAATAGAAACTTTGACAATTCCTTTTACAAATTGATAAATGGTGGATAAGTTAGATGATATAGAATAACCTCTCTTTTGATGGTTACTTCATTCATGACCGTAAAAGTCTTTTGAAAAGTATATGAGATAAGTCTTTAAAGTAAGAATGTTAATCTTTAATAAAGGGTTTGTTTCATTATGTTTGCTCAATTAATGAAGAAATAAAGGAAATTATTTTAAATATGACAGACGTGGTAAAGGAAAGGATCATGCCTATTCATATTTAATTTCTAAGGGTCACTTAAATAAATCATATTCAGAGTATTCTATAAAAAAACTGACGGCAAATTCGGTTTTATGGTTCTAAATTCTGGTCTTTGCAAAGGTTTTAACTGGCTAAGAAATCTGTTCTTGAAACTCTACAACTTGACCATTTCGCAATCGAGGAAAGCAATCATTTAATAGATATCAACACAAATTTAACGATCAAGCAAAGGTTTTGTCGTATAGATATTGTAAATTTCCAGGCCCAATTAGTTGGAGAGTATCTTGCTATTTCTAATCGCATTGTCAGCTATTGTCATTTTCAAGAGATAAACAACTTGAAGCAACCTCATTGCTCTTGTTGAAATATAACAATTCTTTCTTTATTATACCTCTATTATAATATAAGAACTTCTTTCGATTTTCAACCTCTTATTTCTTTTCAATTGACATTGTATTTATTAGAAAAGTGACTGACAGTTATTGAATAACATATTCATGCTATCCATTGTCAATTGGCAACACACAAGTAGTGAATCAATGAACTCCGTGTACATTCCGCAGCTGTAAATGTTTGGGAATCATTGAGCTAATTCATTCAGAACAGAATTTAAAATATTCATCTACAGCTCTCTACAGATTTACTATGATATTTGTCCTTGGAGTCATTACTGGTCAGTTATCAAGGGTTATTTGGAAGCTGAAATTTTAATATTTGAATATATAATCAACCAATTATTCATATAAACGAGGAATAGAGCACATACTTTTGAAGAATTTGGAATGGTAGTTGTCCAAGAACTTGAAGTCAAAGATTTAATAGTTGAATTACTAACTGTAATTTGTTTCATTTGATCTTTGAAATCTAAAATTATTATTTTTTCTTACTAAAATTCTAAATGTTCTTATTACTCATCCGTCCTTGAAATGCTTTACAATTTTTTGTTTTAAATAGGGAGCCAACTTGAATTGATATCGGTTCACTTGCAATCGGTTGAATATACGTTTTGATGTCATCCCCACTTGATAACTAAAATAAATTTCATGGATATAATGTTATAGAAAGGGCATATCCACCTGAATAATCACATTTTTACCAATAAAATTTAAGACCATTGTTTCAATCGAATTTGATGAGACAAGTTTCAACTCTTCATAGGAAGAACCATTATTGGAGACAATTTCCATGTATAAACGAGGATAAATGACACGAAATACTATAAAATATTCATTTCTAGATATTTCTTTTTATCATATTTTATAAATATAATTGAATTACTTCATTTCCAACTCAATTAAACACGAGGAAACCTTCGAATGATCTAGTAACCAGTCCACTCTTGCTACTTGTAAATTTCCATTTAAATATTGTAATTGTTTTTCAAATGATGGAGAAAGATCTATAAGAAATCCCTTCATTATGATTTATGTAAAATATTATTTTACCAACTTTATTATAAACAAAACTTTATAACGTAGTTCAGTGCCTATTTACCAAAGGACATCTAAGATGACCAAAGGCTTTACCCTTTTTCATGAGCATTTATCACAAACAAACCCAGGGAAATGTTATATTAAATTAGAAAGGGTTTGGTAAATCAACATCTAATTATCAAGAGTTCACTTGCTAACATAAAACTCTATAAACTCATTTCTCATCAAAAGATAACAGCACAGTTGACCTTTCTCAGTTTCCAATATGTCGCAAAAAAATTAATCTCAAACACAAAACTTGACAATTTGTAAATAATTTCTATAGAAATAATTACATTTTTACACTCAGTTCCATTAACAACTGCAATCAGTAAATTCTAAACTCATTTTTTATTAAGATGTATTTCAAAAAATAAAATTTTAACTTCTTAATTTTGAAGTATTCAAACAAATTCTCCGAGATTTCAATTTCAATATTATCAAACAGCTGTAATTCATTTTCATTAATATCAATTTAGCAAACTATTTTCAAAATAAACTTTTCATAAAGTGTTTTTGCATTTTCTGCAATTTTTATTTAAAATAAAGTGTTCAGAAATAAAGAAGTAAGAACGTTTGGTTTACGGAGATATTTGATTAATTTATTGTAAACATTATTTATAACATATTTTATCTGACAAATCAAGAAAGGAAATAATTAATTATTAATTTAAAATAGTTATTTTAAAATAGTGGAAATAGTGAATATATTTCCTAGTGGCGCCCAAAGCATGACTTCTTTGCCCCCTACACTTTGGTACGCCATCAACGCTGTGGTGAGTGGCTAGGTGATCTTATCGAAATTTATATACCGTATTTTTTGAACCATAAGGCTCACTTAAATTCATTTCGTGCGCCTTATAATAGAATTGAATAAAGTTTGACTTATCATAGTTTTTTGTGTCATTTAATGTGTGCGTCTTATAACCCGATGTGCCTTATGTATGAAAATAAAACCGTTAGCAGTCGATCAATGATATTGCGCCTTATCACACGGTGGGCCTTGTGGTCCGAAAAGTAAGGTAAGTGTTATATGATTTTGAATTGATTTAAACTGGAAAATAGTGTTTCATGGAAAATATTGACGCCAATGTTATATTAATTTTAACTCGTGAATAATATATTTTTATTTATTTTTCAATTTTATATATTAATTTTTTGGTTGATCTCTCTACTCATATTATTACGTAGAAATTAGGATTCTATAGATTAAAAGTGACAAAAATAATAAAAAATAAACCTGAAACACAATATCTTCTATTCAGTTGGGAAATTGAACAATCGTTTATTTCATATGTAACAGTACTTTGGGTACATTCATTGAGTTTACAAATAGTTACCATATATTCAGTGGGACAAGTGGAATTGAATAAGGATCCAGAAGAATTGAAAAGGATTTGTTTTCCATTAATGTATAATTTGTAAAGACATCCGACTAATTGATTTTCTAGCGGATGATAAGAAATGTCCGTGTTACCTATGAAAGGACCAATGTTTCCAATCATAATGAATGTTTTATTTTTTATTTTGTCGTAATTTTTTGGAAATGGGAATGCAAAGATCTTATCTGAAAAACTTAAATATAAATTTATAGTAATGAGAAGTGATGAGTATAAACCAAGCCGAAATTCACAGGATATACACAGTATGATGTAATATTTGTATACAATCCCCAAGAGACGTAGTATAATTCTGATTTAATTAAATAATTAAATAATCAAGTCATTAGGATTTTGTAATATTGAAGTTACGTAATTGGTAAAATGTTACATATCAATTGAATCTTACCAACTTAGGTGACAATTAACTATTTATTGTATTAATTGGTCTTTGTCATATTTTCCAATATTTGATCATTAACCTCTTATGCAAACGCTTTTAGGATGTAAATAGAATATATAATTAAATAATAATAATATAATTTACTAACATATGCAATGCTTGATATTTTATAAATCGTGACAACATAGATACCCATTGAGGCATGACAATCTCATAGAGACTGCGAATAACTCAATTAATAATACATTCAGTACCTGATCCTTGAACCATTTGTCGGAGTTTCCCTAATAAGAATTTCATTTTTTTATTAATATTTACCTTTATAATTTATATTGCTCAAAAATAATGAAGTCAGTAATAAAATTTAAAAATTTTATTTACTTATAATAATCAATTAAAACACAAAATCAATAATATTAATAAAATGAAATTAATTAAAATAGAATTAAGAAATGATCTAGCTTATGAAATTGTAGACTTTAATGTTAGTGGTAAGACTTTATTTGTTTGTAAATTATTACAATTAAATGTGTTAAATCAAAATTTAATAAAATATATTGACTAGAAGAGCTGATGATGAGCAATGCTCATTGAGCATAGTATGACACTAGATCAATTTTGGAAATTTCGGTGCAAAAGAATATACCTACAAACATTTAGGAAAACATGTTTATTGTAACTGATACATAATATTTGTATCCCTTCATAACTATTTAAATAATATGTAACTGAATGATCAGAAATGTCAAATATTAACCATTTTGTAAATATATTTCACTGAGTCTTGATTATATAAACCTTATAATGCTTCAGAGGTAAATTATGAAGTTTAGAGTGACAAGTAATTTCTCTAATGCAAATGTTGTGACCATCATGTGAAATCAAGTTCACCAAATCCATTAGACATATTTTTAAAAATAAAAGTTTATAGCCCTTTTCTTTTTCCCTGGGAGAGTATGAAGTATGAAGTCAATTAACAAATGATTTCGCTGCAACAATCTCTTCATTAGAAAAGGGCTGGAAATTAGGAGATCGCAAAACTTAATTTCATTCAAGCGATTTTTTAAAGAAGGAAAGAAAACTATTTGAAAACTATATTCTAATGAAAAACTTATTAAATCTTGCAGGACAGAAGAAACTGAAGGAATGTGTATTCAAAACTATAAAATATTCAAATATATAAATCTTTATGTAAAAACAATTATAATTGGATCCATTGAAGTAGGATAGAATATTTTATTTTCAAAGGGCACTTGAAATGAGTGTCTTAAATAGTGAAAATTTTGCACATGAAACGAATGAAAATTAAAAGAATTTAATTAAATAAGATATTATCACAAATTATATTATTTATAGTCTAAATTTCATTTGACAGAATAAATTATACACCAGAACGCAATTGAAAATGACTAAATGGACATTGATTTAGAGATTAATAATATAAATAAAATCTGTCTATAATAAATGCGTCTGTGTGTGTGTGTGTTCTGGTAAAGCGACATTTAATTAAATCTATTGCATTAAATAATGGTTTACACTATAGACGGATAGAAAATTTTACTGCTGATAAGAAAAATAAATACCTGGACACAAACACAGTTTACAACATCTACATAATAGAAATACACACAAAGGAACATTTAATAAACTCCACATTTTTAATTTTAAAACTATTAAATATGAATACATTTGAGGATGTCTCTGATGCTAACTCTTTTTTAAAATCCACCTAGATTGTATTTAGTAAAATTGAAAATGGAGAATTTAATTTCTAATTAGCCATTATCAATTGCACTTGAGTGTAATACAAGTCAGTTGCATTTGTGTGAGTGCTTGTTGGATCTTTGAATTTTTCATGGTATATTCGAGTTAATTATTCTATTTTCTGCTGTTGACTATATTGGAGTTTTTTCCAGTTGTGTTTGATTACATAAATTGCATTACCGCGCTTTGTTAGAAATAGGGAATTATCTTCATGCTATTTGTGGATGAAATAAATTGTTTTTGAAATTTATAAATCTGAGTTTTTCCTTTATCATTTAGAACAGGAGTGGCCAACCGGCGGCCCGCGGGTCATCAATTGGCGGCCCGCATGCTTTAATATTTTGAAAATATAATAAAAACTTTTTAAAATACGATATAATACAAAAAATGTAATAAATGCAACACAAAGAATATATAGTTAATAATTACAATACAAACTCAGGTTTCTCACTGAAAGACATTTGCCCTGAATAGTTAAAACGTAATGTTTTTGTGCAAGAATGTTTTTTGAATGTAAAGTTTTAAATATCTCTTTCTTTTCTTTTTTTCAGTTGGTAGCTTTACGAACTGTAGTAAAAAATGTAATAATGGGCCGCCGGTAAATATTGAACAAAATTTATTGTTTATTTCATATTTTTATCTATTTTAACCAATTAGTTTTGTATGCTACATTTTGAAAATTTGCCCGATTCATTATGCTTTATAATCAGGGCTATCAAGTATAAATAGTGCCAGTTTATCCTGTACCTAAGAAGCATAATTTATTTAACATGCACGCAAATGCTTTATTGTTTTTTTAGCGGTTGTCTCAGACCCCACTACGGGCTATTACTGCGCTTCTCCTGTTCCTTAGTTGGAATTAGCACAGAAGCATTAGTTAAAAATTTACGCCTTTCAAACCTGCGGCCCGCCGCATTATTCAAAAATATTGTAATGGCCCATTTACCAAAAAGGTTGGCCACCCCTGATTTAGAACTATAAATTGGACTCTTATCTGATTCTGGAATTACTTTATGGAATTTTTAAATGATTTCCGATTTCAAAAAAGTGAACCAATTTTGATACCATTGCAAATTTCAATCTAGTGAACACAAATCTAATAATTTGATGAATTTTAATACAACTTATAAAGAAATGCATTTCATAAAATATTCTAAAACATCATTAAATGTATGGGAATTCGTGTTGAAGTTATTATCAACAGGATCATTTATGGTAGCAGAGCGTGGTGCTGGTTGTCCTGTCAGTAAAAAATACTTTTATCAATGAAATTGAACTTTGATAATATTGATAAATTTTTATATTTTTTTTTGGTAAAATGTAAAAAAGTCAAAACATTTTCATCGATTCTTCTCTTTATAAAAATATTAAATATAATTTTTATTATCCATTAATTAAATTAAATAAAAGTGTTATCCCACGAGTAAAGAGGGGTGGACATTATACAAAAATAGTAAAATTAATTTTAAAAGAAGTTGCAGGTGTCAAATATTTGTTAAAACTTTGATTGGGAAAACCTTTACACTTGAGGTTGAATCTAAGGACACGATTAAAAATGCAAAAGCAATGATTCCAGAAAAAGAAGGAGTACCGCCAGGTCAACAAAGACTTAATTTTGTTGGAAAGCAATTAAACACGAGTTTACTTTATCCAACTACAATATTAATAAAGAATCAACATTACACCTGGTCTTAAGCCTTGGAGTACGAGCTCCTGTGACCACTCTCGATTGAAAATTCCGTTAGGTCGATTGCAAAACAGACCTCTAGTATATGGAATTGATAATACTGAAGAGCAAAGAATAATGAAGGACAATTGATGAAAGTCTTAACAAATGTCTCCTACTCACATATAAAAAATTATTAATTTTAAACAAGTTGTTCCGACAAATGAGAAAGCAGCCAATAGCAGTAAATGAAATGTTATCTGAAAAACAACTGAAAAGCCTTTCGGTTGTTGAACCAGTTAAATATAAGAATCAAATTAATGTATATTTTTGTCAAATTCACAGGAAAATGTTTTGATTGTTTTTCACAACTTTTCAATAATGTCAAAATTTGCATTTTTTTTAAAAATGTATAAAAAGGTTTAGTGAGCCAGGAACAATCATATATTAAATCTTCAAATGTTTAAGAGCAATCAACACTTCTGTAGATGGGACAGTCAAAATCACATTTGAGGGAGGAATATAATTTTCGTGAATAAATAAGTTTAAGTATTTTTTTGTCTTATTCAAACAAAATCTAACCTTAATTTAGATTTGTTAGTGAAAATACGGACAAATATGTCAAATTCAATGAATTACAGCTAGGTAGATCGTCACATTATGTACTTATTAATTCAGCTTTAATAGGCCTTCTGTTGCAAAGACCTTTTAGGCTATCCATTACAACATGTCAGATTCAACTTCCAGGTCTTCCTAAAGATATAATCAAATGCCTAAATTTGGAAAATCTTTGCTCATTAGACTTTCTAATATTGTAAAACTTTCATTGACTTATCATGCACATTTTTAATAATTATTGAATTTAAATAAATCAACAAACTAATAATTATTTTCTCTTTAGATTCGATGGCCATCAAGGTCCGAATAACGTCACAAGTGACAGAAAGTTTCATGTTGGCCTGCTCAATAAGCATTTCCATATAAATATACGAGCAATCCCAGCATCCACCTAAATATGGAAACAGTTAAAACAATTTATTACCATTATTAAATGTACAAATGCTACGAAGATTCCTTTTAACAGAATTGTGGTTAAATGTGAAAACGATATCTGTTTCTCTGTCCTCCTTTATCAATTCTATCAAGATCCGATCCGAATAGATCAACCGCATACAGCACGACTCCCGTCAAATTCTTGATGAACATTGAAAAGTTGATTTGTTTAACTGATGTCAAAGTTCCATTAATTTCTTGGTAGATATAGTTGGCGGATTTTACATTTATTTTGATGGCAATTACTGAATGGGTCGAATGTTAATAATTTCACCAAATAATAATATTTACGCATCAGAAATGCAAATGTTTTGTAAATATTTTTCATGTTGAAATATTTATGATTAGTCTAACACGTCATTTATTATTTATTATCATAATTATTTATGCCACAATCTTAATATAATTAAACAAATTTATTTGACTTATTCAACGTTAAATCCGTTTTACATAAAATTGCATTAATTGAACGGAAACATTTTAACTGTAAATTACAATAATAATAAATTAATTAATCTAATTATCGCAAATAATGCCATTTCAACAGTAAGTAAAATGGGATTCAAAATTAATTAATTATAACCACTACAATTAGAATATAGACGGCGTTTTCTTTTAGCCGACTCTTAGTCATTGCAATGTCAATTGTTTTTCTCTGTTAACTATAAGCTGTTAATGTTCTAGTATTAGTAGTTTGATTATTATTGACAGTTTGGTCTATATTGATTCATTGTATGCAAAATCTTATTCGAGGTTTTTATTTATTGCCACAAATAAAATATTATATTATATTTACGACTACTTTATGAGAAAATATTTTTTAACATTTTTGAGAGTTGAATCTCAATTAACTTTAAGCCATTCAATTGTAACTGGCGTGATTTGACGGATATAATGATGACAAAGTTTCATCAAGATATGTTTTATCTTTTTTCGCAAAAATAAATAAAATGATTTCATCCTGAGATGACTCTTTCCGAAAAAATGTTTTTATATAAATACAATACACCAAAAATAAGTTTGACACGTGTCACATTATTTTCCACAGAATTAAAATCGTAATACTTTGCAGTGTTCAAATGTCGATTCCACAATTTTTACAATTGATTTATTTATGAATTTTCTTATTTTCTTATATATAAAAAAGTCATATATATATATATATATATATATATATATATATAATAAGAACTTTCAATTTGTACTTCTGATTTATTTTCAATTGACATTGCATTTATTAAAAAAATTTATTAAAAAAAAGTGACTGAATCAGTAAAGATATCAATGGTTTTTTTATATTCACGAATTTTCAGCATAGCCCTTTTTTTAATTTTGGATCAAAATCACTTGAAAAAAGGCTTGGCCAAAAATTCTTGAATATAAAATTAAATCGATATATTTACTGATTCATAGTCAATATTTTAATAAATACAATTTATATAATGAAACTATAATTTCAATGACTTACAAACTAGAAAAATGTTAGAAGAGTTTTAAAAACGATAAAACGCATGTATTATCATTACATTTCGTGTCTCAAAAAATAGGAATATGACGATTAGTAAATGTTGTAGAAGCTAAAGTGTATGAATATATTAAGTCGACTGTACTTTCATTTTATAATATTGTTGACAATTTAAAATTCATTAAATTTGATTGGTGCATAATTATTGCGACTTTTTTTTAGCAATTTTATTACCAACAAAACCAACAATAACATTTAATAAAAACATCTTGTACACTATTCCTACCGACACTTCACGTATACCTATTCCTACCGCGGCCGGTCAAATGACCGGTCTTTCACAACTTATATTTTTCAATATTGAATGCAGACCAATAGACAGCTTACCACTATAAAAATATATTTTCTTTTATTCAAGAGTACATAAACTACATTTTATTCTTTTTCGTCGCACTTTTTACAAATGGGTTTCTCAACTGTACATTTTCCGCATACGTACTTTTTACATTTTAGACAGATTTTATTCGTCTTATTATCTTTACAATACCTTATCTGACATGTTTTCCGTTCACGGGAACCTGTACTTGTACTTGCGATGGGTATTGGTTGATTTTCTTTGCCGAGGTCTTGTTGGTATTCGATGGCAAGTTTTTCTGCCAATTGGAATAGAAATTCTTGTCTTGTAATTTCTCCTCCCGTAGTTTCTTTATATAACACCCATGCATTTATCCCGGCTAAATCCAAGATATTAAAAAATACTTGCAAAGGCCATCTCCGAGATTTAGATTTTACCGAATAATTTCTGGCCATTTGGTCGGTCACATCTACGCCAAATTTGGTGCTATTAAACAACTGAATTGTCTCCGGTGTTCGGGTGTCATTTTCTTCAACTTGTACGGAATTGTGCATTGAACTGAGAATTAGAACTTTCTTTCTTGGTTTGGCTTTGTAAACTGTCATTTGACCAGTCCCGGTAGGAATAGTGTTAAATGATTATTCCGTAGTATTTTCACCATCTACTTCAATTAGTGCATTCCATTCACTTGGGAGCCTGTGGATTACACAAGCGAAGGTGCTTTTCGATGACAGGACGCTAAACGTGTAGATGCGCATTATCTGGTAGAAGACTATATGGTTGTTTTTGCTTGTTCTTTTTGTCTCTCGATCTCAACGTGAATGTAGTCAAGTTGAACCAGATAGACGTCGCTATTGATATTGAATTATCGCTTGCCATTTTTTGTTCGAATCCACCACTCTTGACATCAATAAACAAAAACCAGTAGTACCCTTAGTGAAATGAACAAAATCTCTGAAACTTTAGCAAATAAAAATAAAGTTCATTAAAATTATTCTATTCATTTGCATTATTTACACCTTAGATTGTCTAATTTAAATATAATTTTCTCTAAAGACCACATATTTCATTGAGGTGATGAAACTGAGCATGCAGATAAATAGATATAGATAGATAGATAGATAGATAGCGAGATAAATAGAGAAATGAAGAGAGATAAATAGAGAGATAAAGAGAGAGATATAGTTAGATAAAATTTTGTTTCTTCGAAGGGAGATAACCAGAAATCAACATGAATTTTTAACTTCCAATTTAAATATAATTTTATTTTTTTATTTGGCAAATGCTTAATAGTAAAAAATATTTTATCAAAATATAATTATTAACTCCATTATCAATGACACGAAAAGTAGAAAAATATTATGAACAATAAAATTTGGAATCTTGGTCCGAAATAACAAAGTATATAGGTTCTTGCTGAAGTAGGAAAGAGGAACAATCTTGATAGGTCTTTTCAATAATTTCTAGTTTTTGTTCATCGGACTTTAGTCTATTGAATATTTCTAGCTTGGGTCTAAAATACAAAATTAATTTCATTCAGTTGTGATTTAATTGTGATGTAATCTGTCCTACTTTTTTATTTGGTAAACTATCTGTTTGAGTATTTTCCCGTATGAAGAAATTAGCAGCAGGAGAAATGCCAATGCGAAAACTATTGCCACAGTTATCAGTTGCATTTGAAGAGTCTGAATCCGAATTCTCATCAAATAATATTTATTATATTTTCCCAAGGTACACCAAATTTACATTATTATATCTTCTTATTTGAAACACAATGTATTGAATGACTGATCATTTTTAAAAGAACTAAAAAGAGTTTAAACAACTGAAAACTTCAAGAAATCTCTTTCAGCAAAAAAATAAGGATTCATTATCGTATGTCAACAGTGAAAATGTTTGGATGGTCAATTATTTTGGACTGATATTTAAAAGAACTTCAGTGCCCCTGTGAAAAGGTGGATTTCCCATTAAAGAACATAAACTCTATAATATCATAAAGAATCTTTTATAATAAAAAATATGAAATTGTGCACATAATTTATATTCCTTTGTGTGTGTTTGTACTTTATTTACCTCACCAAAATTAGTTTTCTTATTTCCAATACACCAGTTTGGATCGAATAAAAAATTCATGTTTGTGTGTACACCAATTATAACTGACTCACCATTTATGAGAAAATGAAGTAAATTTATAATATCAACCGTTTTAGTAAATAAGATTTTAAATTTTATGTAAATTTTAAGGCTTGAATTTAGATTTTATATAGATATGAAATCATTATACAAACTCTTACATATTACTTCTATTCAATATTTAAATAATAATTTATTTTTAATTACTTTTCAGCATTTTTAGGAATTTATGTATTAAATTAATTTGAAATTTATTTCGATTTAATGTAAGTTAGATCAATTTTGAATTATAATTATTACTAAAAAAGTAATCGCTAAAGCATAAAAATTTGTTTCAACAAAATTCAACAAATTATTTCCCTGTTCTTCAGAAATAATTTCTTTGTTGCCACCTCTTTTACCTTTTGATAATACCCTAAATTTCTTGTAATTATATATTATTGTTTTTACGGAATTTTTGGAGATTCCTAATAACCTTTCAAAATTACAGTAATCTTTGCAATTTTCCAATTTTTTTATATAATAGAAGTTTTTATTCGATGAAAACGGTTGTATACAAACTTATTTTAAGTAAGTGTAATTATATTTTCTCTCCATACATATATTAATTTTAATTTTTATCAAATCCGCCAGTAATTTCTGTGCTTTGGTGTAAAAAGAATTTTGTTTGTTTTAAGTAAACAAAACTTTCGTTTACATTCAGTACATAAAAATACAATAACATTGCATGAAGGCTTAAAATTATAAACAAATAGTTCAAACACAAAGTTGCTTTTATGAAATCTAACTAAAAGTGAATAACTTTTTCAGTAAGCAAAACAAATAGTTTAAAATTGACATGTGTAAATATCTGCTAAATTTTATTTGTAAATCATTTATAACACCTACATAACAAATGACACTTCATTAAAATAGTGAAATGGTATAAGTATAGTTATATTTTTACAGAATTTATGAAACATTAAAATTGTATAAATAGAATAATATGATGTATTGAATGATTGTGGAATATTGAAAATCTACATGTAAAAACATAATAATAGGTAAGTAGTATATGGATAGGAACCCGCTAACTCACATACCCAAGTAATAGAAATTTTTTGAAAGTTACGTAGGTCTGATATTTCCATTAGGTGAACTTAGAACACTGATAGCACATAAATATACGAGGAACAGAAATATTGATGTTGATGCGATTATTATACGTAGGATGTAGAGTCGACGCCGTTCCATGTTCCACAAGTTGTTCAAGAGTTCAAGAGTTTTGAGTACATTTTTTTGTTAGCATAGAAATAAAAAGGTGGTAGATAATGATAATATTTAAACAACATAATTTCTGTTTATTTCATCAATAAGGCATATATAATTTTAAATTAAATAATTAAAAAAACTTAATAAAATTAAATAAAATTTAATGTGCATGTTTAAAAATATTTTATTATGTTTTGAAATATGATTTTAGGAATTTACTATGACAAATATAAAATTTAAGCAACCTTGATACGAAAGAAAACCATTGACAAAAATAAGTTTATTCTTTTTTTTCTTTTCTCTTTGAAATCTGAAATGTTTTTTCATTTTCATTAAATGTAACACATTATTATTACTCATCTTCCCTTGAAAAGATTTACACTGCTTCACTTTTGAAGAGGAACCGACTCTAATTGATATAGGTTCACTTTCTATAGGTTGAATGTAGGTTTGAATGTCTTCTCCACTTGATAACTAGAATGTCTATCATATTAACTGTTACAAAATAATAATAATATATCCACTTGAATAATAATTTCTTTATCAAGAAATTCGAGGACCATTGTTTCGGTGGAATTTTCGATTAATTTAAACTTTTGATAATGACGAGTGGTAATATTATAGACACTTTCTATGTATAAATGAGAATAAATGACATAAAATGTGATAAGGAACCCATCTCTGCATATTTCTATTTACTATGTTTGATATTTATGATTAATTTACTTCATTTCCAACTCAAGCAAACACGGGAAGTCCGCCAAGGGATTTACTAGCCAGTCCAATCTTGCAATAACTAAACTTTCTTCCATGAGTGACACTTGTCTTTCGTAGAATTGTCTCAAATCTAAAGAAAACACTTTTTTTTGATTTAACTAAAGTTTAGACATTTCTTATCATTTTTGGCAACGATGTAAATTTGTATTTAATGTAATATTTTAAAATCTCAAAAAAATGGTAATATTTGGGGTGTCGTGATAGATAAGAATTTTGAGACATTGCTATTGGTCAATTCTAATGTTTAATGAGTCGCGTTTGTGTGCGCACATAGGCGTGAGGCAATGTTTTTTGTAAATTGTAAATTGTCAAATTACGAGACTTTTTTTTTATTTTTCTTGAAGTTTGAGAGATTTTATTTAAAAGAATATTTTAGACAAGTTTTTGAAAATAAAAATTTATTCAAGTTTTCTTGTTTATTTTTAAAAAAAATTTGTTAAATTTATTTTTAAACGATTTTTTCTGCGGACAGTAGTTTACATCAAGTTGAATATAATTGAAGTTACGGGTCATGCTGTTACTTATTTCAGCAATGTTTATGAAGGATATGCAGTGGCTGGAATTACGTCAGATGCTAATATTTTGTTAGATCAGATGAGATTAAATCCCCAACTTTATTTGCCAACTCTGCAAGATCATATTCCAGTTTATCAATTAGCTACACAGATTTGTGATTTAACCGCCCTACCTTTGGGTTAATATTCAAAATTGGGTAAAACAACATCGGGTTTTTTTCATTATATTTCGAAATAACAATACTTGTTTACAATATACCAGACAAAATATTTTCACAATTGTACTGACCTTGAAATACTAATCAAGATAGTCTTAGGAACAAACTTGACGTATAAGAACGTATGACGAACGTTTTGTGGGTTTCGGGTATAGTTTTTTTGTAACTGAAAGTACGGGATACGGTTTGTTGCGTTCGGACGATATTATAACCACCGTATCACGTACGTTCATTTGGGTAGAGCGGTTAATGCATTATTATACTATGTACGGTGATCGTGAAATGGTTTATAGCTCAAGATGAAATGCGATGTGGATATTTGAAAGGATTTATATAAAACGACAATGGGAACTCAGCCGTTATAGAAAAGGTCACTTCTAGATTTACTGACGTTCTGTTAAAGATCTCTTAATAGTTGGTATTATAAGTCTACAAAATGCAGTTTATGCCATTTAGTTTATGGAGATTTAAATTACAAAGAATAAAATTTGTTACTGTTATTGTTGCAAGTGCCTCATCAAATATGAAACATTGACTATTTTATAATGATTTTTCATTTGTTATTTTTCAACTTTAGGAATAAAAGCAATTTCCATATGTATTTTATTGTTAAAATAGATTTATTTATGATTTTGATGGTCCAAAAATTATTCTTAAAAATAAAGTATTCCGTGACTTCAAAAGGTTGGATCATGTTCAAAATACCCCCCACTTGGGGGTATTTTTCGCATGATATTTCTTTTAAATATATATTATAACATTAACATAAATTATAAATTTTTAATAACCCTTAATGCAAACTCAAACTAACGAAGAAATTTTAACATTTCTTACCTCAAGCTCTGATGAATCAATGCTGCATTAGTTGTTCAATAATTCAATACTTGTAAATTAACTTAATCGTTAAATTTCAATTAGACAATGAAACTTATGAAGAGCAAAGATTCTCGTGAATGGTTTTGTCTGGCAATGTAGAAACTATTTCTGCCTTTATTTTCAAACAACAAGAGCTATTAAAACAAAAAGCTTATTTGAAAACATAGGATTACCAATGAAGACAATAATGAATCTCTATTAAATTTAATAAAATACTGATTTTTACTATATTTTTTTATAAAACTAATAGTTTTTAATTATGAGTAAAAAAATATATGTTAAAATTAATTTTTTTATTTAGTGGGGGGAATTTCGAGCCTGAACTAAAGTAATTATTTAAATTCTTTATTATTTGGGTCATCTTTAATCTGTATTTTGGTGATATTTCATTTTTTTTATTTTACCAATGTCAACATTTAACTTGTTTGAACAAACATACAGTGATGCGATTTGAGGTTTTACAAATTGTATAGAATAAGTCGACAATTAACAATACTGCACAATAACTTAACATTTACTCAACTTGTGCTTTAACCTTGTAACATTGAACGTAACATGTTTGTAATGATTCATAAACACGTATCATACCAAATAAATGGTAATACTGTTTATACTACTTTCAATTGCATAATCTAGAAAATAGAGTATTATTAGTTTAAGCGATATTATTGATACACATTACATGCATGCTTTTTTCATTTCATTACATATAAACATTCCAATATCGAGTCCATACTAACTTGATTATATAATTAGTTTATTTTGAATTACTTTTATATCACTTTACATTAAGTAATTAAATAAAAATTTACTTTTCCATTTCACACTTTTAATAAATGACGTATTTCGAAAAATAACTTTGAGTATGTTGAATTTCTTACTAGCCTGGGAATTTCGGCACCAGGATAGTTGCGAGTTTACTTTTTTATTATTTAGATCGCCTGTGACAATGCTCTAATTTACTTTCAAATATGATTAATATTAATATCATTAAGTTATATTTTTCACAAAAGTAAAACAAACCTAAAACACAATATCTTCTATTTAGTTGGGAGATTGAACAATCGTTTATTTTATATGTAACGGTAGATTGGTTACAGTAATTTGGTCCACAAATGGCTTTCTTATATTCAGTGGGACAAGAGGAATTGAATAAGGATCCGTTAGAATTGAAAAGAATTCGGTTATTGTTAATGTATAATTTGTGAAGACATCCAACTAATTGATTTGTCATTGGAAAGTAAATCATGCCGTTTAAACCAATCATAGGTCCAACGTTTCCAATTACAATGAAGAATTGACTTAATCCGAGGTGTGATGATGGAAATGATAAAATTTTATCTGAAAACTTAAATTAAAAATCACTGCACTAGGACATGCTAAGGCAAACTAAATAATATTTCTACAAAAGTTACAAGCAGATCTCTCAAGATAACAAATTTATTTGACTGTTTTTGACAATTTACATCGTTCTGACTGTTAGGAAAAAACATAATTAAATTACTTCATTTAAACAAAAAATACGAAAAATATAAAAATACAAGAACTAAATAAGAATATATAAAATAAAATAAGAAAGGAGCGAAAATATAATATAAATTTAACTAACACACAAAAAAAGATAAATAGCATAAAAGTAATAATTTAAAATACAAGAAAATGGAAAAATTGAAGAATCGCTAATTTAAAGAAAAAATAATAGAAAAAATAGAAATTTTCGGAATGCGATGTAAATAAGGTCTATAAATAAAAATAAATGAAGAAAACTTCTTAGAAAAAGCTGGGGGAAAATCAAGAATATAAAAATTCAAAATCCACCAAAAATACCCGAAAAACAATCACAGAGAATGAAATGGAGAATGAGAAATAAATTGAACAGGCGATTTAGCATCAAGGAAGACAACATACAAAAATCCCAGAAAATTATATTTTTTGAAATTTTTCAACATAGTAACAAATTTAATTAATTTTAATTCAAAAAGATAGTTCAAAAGTAAAACTAGAAAGTATAAAAAGATAATAAAGATAAAGTCGAAGAGATACTAAAGCAAAGAGGAGTAAAGAATCAAATCGGAAAATCAATTGAACGCAGCTCAGTTTACGACAGAAAAGAAAAAGTAAATTGCCATTTATAGTTATTTTATTTTTATTGTTAGTTTAACTTGAGATCAATAAATTTTTTAAAAAATAATTTTATTCATTTGATTTAGATCACACAGTTTAGGTAGGAAGTAATCGAAGGGACTAATCAAGGATCCAAATTTTTATTATTATGATCGATGTATTAATTGATAAAATGTTTTAGAAAAATCAGGATAAATTCGGAACCATTTTCCCGACAAGATAATGAAATAATTTTGTTTGGAGAATACATAGAGATTGAGCTATGGAAGAAGAGCGGACGTTCAGCATCCGCGAAGAAAGCTATCAAGCCAACCAATCCAAGAACAATTATGTAAAATCTGTAATCGACAATAATGACGGATGGAGATTGTGATAAGCTTGCAATGTTACAATAATTGGTTATATGAATTTATCAAATTTTTAAAGAAAATTTGAACATTTTACAAGATTTTAGATATAGAAATGACGGTAAGATTCTCTGGACAAGGATATTTCCTATCAGAACAGATACAAATTGGACAGTTATTTAGCTCTTCACAGCGTCGACTGATGGTAATAAAACAAATTTCCGTATACCAGGAATTTTAAAGCCAAAATAAAAAGAAAAAGTCTTTTTTACAATTTATTTAGATATTTCCAGAAATTGATAATAGAAAATTTATAACTGAATTTTAGTTGTGACTCAGTGGTAACCGATTAAATGGAGGACCAAAAGAAAACAATGAACACAGATTTTAAATATATTTTCCTATAATTAATTTTGTCTTCGAGTCAATCAGAATTTATAACAAGGATTTTAATTCAGCAGTAAAAACATTAAATTTCTAATGATAAGTTTAGATAAGTAATTGTTTAGACCATAGGTGGCAATACTGAGGCTTGTGAGCCGCATGTGGCTCTTCAACATGTTTTATGCGGCTCTGTAGATCTGCAGAAAATTCATCGATTTTTTAAATTTAATTTTTGACAGAAAATAGAAATAGAAGAAAATAGAAACTTTAAATTAAAATGGGAGGATGATTATGCGTTTATTGAAATAAAACGGTTGACCAACATGTCTTATTTGCAACCAGACACTTTCTCAATTCAAAGTAATTTAAACCGACATCATGAAAAGAACCACGGACATTTTATCATCACCTATCTATATAATACCATTATAAGAACTACCAAAATGAATTCGCTAAAATCTGTACTAAGTTCCCAACATAATTTGTTATCATCATTTACTATTGTATTTTTGTAGCGGAGGCTAGTTACGCCATATCCTGGAATATTGCAGCCAAAATGCAATCCCAAAAAAATGAAACATCTGATAGTGAATAATATATAAATTTTGAAATGAATGATTGGTTATAAAACATTTATGCAAAAATAAATTGTGTTCTTTTTTGTTTTGTCAAGTTGTGGCTCTCCATAATTTAAGTTTATGGTTTTTGGCTCTTATGGAAGAAAAGGTTCCTCACCTCTGGTTAAGACAGTTAAGGACTTGTAAATAGATCACAGGAACAATTAAACAAAATTATGAAAATTTATTGATCACAAGACGAAAGAATATATCTCAAATAAATGTTTTTCTAAAGTAAATCCAAAGTTCATTTTATTAACTTCCTTTTGTTTTTCAAATAAAGTAATTACTGAAATAGAAGTAGTGTCATTTCTTAAAATTTTTTATGGCTAAATATAGATTAATACCATCCGGCCTATTAACTCGAATCGAAATATTCGAATTATAGTGGATCCGATTGAAAGATTCTAGCAAGACGTAGCCCGCTATACGTCAGAGGCGGTGAATCAGGCAGCGAGGGCAGAGTCGCCAGATAGGAAATGTCGTCGGATGGAGGCAACATGGTTCCAACTGGAGCATGTAAAAAAAGTTGAATCAAAGGACTGAAATCAGGACTGGAAAGAAAGAGATTCAAATAATTAAAGATGAGTGCACACTCAGCACTGAAGAAATAGAAAGTTTTAAATTTTTGTGTGCTATTAATTGCCTGCGCTCTTTTATAAATAAATTTATTTAAAATTATTATTTGAATCTGGTTAAAAAATTAATTAACTAAACGTAGAAATTTAGGAATCCGTCATAGTAAAATAAAGATAAGTAAACTAAAATTAAATAAAACATTTCTCGTCTGGAAATCAAGGATTTTAAGTGTTCGGACGATTAAAATGAAAACGAAATCGACTTAACGGTGAAAATTAACAACAATTATAAAATCAGTATCTTTAAAAATTAAATAAAAATCCAATAAAAATTAATAAAGGATATTAACCTAATCGCAATGATTCGACAGAAAAACATTTATCACATCACCTCGAATTTCGTTGTCAAACGAATGTTTTAGCAGGGTAGATGAAAGTGGACAGCAATAATCAAGAACGCAGGAAAATCCTAACGATAAGGGACAAGAGAAAATGGAGCGCTATACCTTATATTGTAGCCCATGAACCCAAAAGTCTGTCGGATCATAAGCAGTTCTTATGGTAAAGTTTACCTTATGCCGACAGCCCGCCCCCCCCACTAAATTGCAGCACCAGCATCGCTCGTCGCGGGCATTTAGTGCCCGAATAAAATGATTATGTGCGGTTGCTAGAAGGAAAACATAGAAAAAATGTCGAATAAACAAACACACAAAAGTGAAAGGTTCACCCCAAAGGTAACCCTCCATAAATCTGACTATATTTATTTTAATTTTAAAACTCCGTCATAAGAAAATCTATTTAAAACGTTTTCTACGGTCAGAATATGCACAAATCTTTGTTGAAAAATAACGCAGCAAAAATTTGTAACATTGTATCATTTTTCCCTGTGTTGGAGAGAAGCTTAAGGCTCCAATGAAATTAATTTGCACCAAATGGGCATCAAATACTTTATAGAGTGTGTTGGCAGTATTTACATCCAAAAAATGAGTAATTACTGCTAAATTATACACATTATAAGTTATTGTCTGATTATCTATGTGCATTTTAATGGTATTTTTATCAGTAAAATGTAAATAAAGTTAATTTTTAAATTTAATAAATAATTAAATAAATATTATATTGAGTGAATTTTCCATGATTTCCTCTTTAATCAAAGAGTTTGTAAAAACATTTTTATATGGTAAAATAATTTGTTAATAATAATTTAACAACAATTATTAATAATAAACAATTTTAAATTTACGCATTTTGCAAAATATTAATTAAAATAAATATTAATTAAAATCAATAAATAATAAAACTTGTAGAAAAATAAATTATTAAAATTAAATAAATAATAACGGTTAAGTATTGGGGAGGTAAGAAACAAATAAGCTTATTAGCTTATTACAGAGGTGGGCAAGTGCTACTCTTTGATGGGCTGTGTGGCTCACATATTGAATATTTTGGGGCTATTTGTAATACAGAGAAAAACTCATGCGTGCCCACCCCTGACTTGTTATCTTATTATTTTATTTATTTTTAGCTTTTTTGTTTGTTACCCCCTCCCCCTCCTCGGTAATACTTAAATTTTACCAAATAAAATAATAAAATATTTTCCATCAGTTTTCATTAAATTCACAATCTGATGTTAGACACTATTCAGAGAGTAGGGGACTCGTATGAACCCTGCCTTTTTAACCAATATTAAATTATATTATCAACTTCATTCAGTTTTAGTCAAATCATCATTTGACTCACTGATAAAAATAATACTTCTAAAAATGTACCGATAATTATATAGAAACAAAATTATATAAATAACTATAATAACTTGATGATTTGTAAGATTCTGCAAAATTCAAGGTTTGAGTAATATCTCTACAAATGACCGAGAGTTCCTTGTTGGGCACTTCAATGAGCATTTCCATATAAATATCCGAACAATCCCGGCATCCACCTAAATATGGAAACAGTTAAAACAATTTAATACCATTATTAAATGTACAAATGCTACGAAGATTCCTTTTAACAGAATTGTGGTTAAATGTGAAAACGATATCTGTTTCTCTGTCCTCCTTTATCAATTCTATCAAGATCCGATCCGAATGATCAACCGCATACAGCACGACTCCCGTCAAATTCTTGATGAACATTGAAAAGTTGATTTGTTTAACTGATGTCAAAGTTCCATTAATTTCTTGGTAGATATAGTTGGCGGATTTTACATTTATTTTGATGGCAATTACTGAATGAGTCGAATGTTAATAATTTCACCAAATAATAATATTTACGCATCAGAAATGCAAATATTTTGTAAATATTTTTCATGTTGAAATATTTATGATCATATGTGTTCAGATAGCATTATTTATTATGATAATTATTTATGCAAGGATCAAGATAACAAAATAACTTTATCCGATTATATAAATATAAATTATTCTTCTAATTATTCTCATTTCCGTTTTAAATGAAATATCACTGCAAAACTTGAACGGACATAATTTCATAACTGTAAAATTTTGTCTATATTTTAGTCATTTTTAATTTTTCTAATCGTTTTGTGTCAGTTTAAACATTATTGCTATTCAAAAACTATTCAAAAATATTTATGATCATATATTCACTTGAAAAATTCACTTGAAAAAAACATCGATATATTATTTCAAGCTCTCTTTTTAATAAATTCAATAGAAAAATATAATCAGTAGTGAAATTGGAAAGAAAAAAAAGTTCCTATAATATTCTATAAAAGTTTCTATAATACACATTGATGTGTACGCCAGTTCAGGGAACTCACCATTTATGAGAAAATGAAGTTTGTAACTTCATTCATTGAATTTTATAAATGGTTTTCAAGTAAGTTTTTTAATTTTAAGTTTAAAAAAAATTTTAAGGCTTGAATTTTTATTTTATATAATTATGAGATCATTATTCAAGCTCTTAAATATTAGTATTATAAATTATTTTTAATGATTTTTATGAAATTATTTAAAATTATTTCGATATAAGGTAAGTCAGATATATTTTTAACTATAAATAAATAAAGTAATCGCCAAACACAATTCTCATTTCTTCCAAAGATGCATAAAAATTAGATTCTACGAAATCCAACAAATTATTTCCCTACTGAAATAATTTGTTTCCTACTCTCTTTTCTCTTTGTAAGTCTATCTATATTTTTATTGTTCCAATTGATTTTTGGTGATTCCAAGTAATCTTCAAAATTCGTCGTAATTTTCAACATTTTCAAAGGCATTTAATTGTAAAATTTTGTCATGTTCTGTAATTCTATGAAAATATTATTTTCTTTAATAAGTTATTAAAATTTACGATTTTCGAATTTTTTTCAGCAAATCCAAAAGATGTCGAAGGACCTTATTCAATATTTGAAGTTTTACCTTCACACAAAGGCAGAGTTTGACAAGAAATATCTGATATACTGTCAAATATTTTAATTATTAGTAATTTAATGAATAAATCTTACATTATCAATTCTTTACCTTCGCGAAAAGGCAGCTTTTTCAGAGAAATATCGGAAAATCTAAAGAAATATTAAAAAACTTTTTATAATAAGATATTACGATGTTTTATCGTCTTTTTATCTACAGCTCAAAGTAGAGTTATCCGATTCTAGATAAAAAATATTTTCCTCATGATCTTTTAATATATTAAAAATAATAATATGTTAACAATATGTTAATTACTTTTAAATTTTAAGATAAAAAACGCTACACCTAATTGCGAAAGTTAACATAGCCTATAATCTAAAAAAATCAATTAAATATATATTATAGGAACACACAAACTTACCTGTGTGTAAAAATTTAATGCTGCGAAAGTTAACATATTTATTATACACCCAATTCCAGATGTTAAAAGTCTCTATAATACACGTTGGTGTGTTCATCAGTTGATGACTCACCGTTTATGAGAATGTGAAGTTATTTACTTCATTTCATTTATTCAATTTTACAAGTAAGTTTTTTTTAATTTAAGTAACTTTTAAGGTTTGAATTTTGATTTTATAAAATTATGAGATCACTATTCAAGCTTTTAAATGTTACTTGTAGTCAATATTTTGATTATAAATTATTTTTAATTAATTTTCAGGTTTTTTATAGGATTTTTATGACTATGAATTTATTTTTAATTATTTCGATAAAATGTAAGTTAGATTAATACTTTTAACTATGAATAAATAAAGAAATCACCAAAAACATTTATTTTTATAAGACATTTAAGAAAGAAGTTGAGTAGTTTTTTAAGTTTATGTAATGTTCTTTATCCAGCTCATTTATATGGCGAATTTTGTCATTTTATGTAATTTTATGAAATTATTATTTTTTTATACAAGCTATAAAAATTTTGGATTTTCGAATTTTTTTCCAGAAAAATATCTAAAAATCTAAAGAAATAATAACTTCAAAAATATTTTATAAATAGATTTTACAATGTTTTGTCGTCCTTTTATAGAAAACTCAAGGTAGAGTTGTCCGATTGAAAATCCAAAATTTTTTCTGCCATGAATTTTAATATATTAAAAATAATGATATGTTAACAATATGTTAACTACTTTCTACTTTCGGAATAAAATATATTATGTGTGCTGTGTTTGTATGTAAAATTATTTTTCTGTCACTTTCTCAATTCCTATAATAAAACTTTTAACATTCGGAACATTAAATTTTTGCACACATGTAAGTTTGTGTGTTGCTATAGTATAATTTTATCGAATTTTTTTTTAGATTATAGAAACTTTTATATTCTGGATTTAGGTGTAGGAATCTAAAAAGTGAGAGAAAATAATTAAGCATACTGAAAAAGCATAATGAAAAATACATACAAAATTAATAAAGTGTTCTTTTTCCAAAATTAGCATTGATTAACATATAATTAACATATTAATATTTTCAAATTATTTAAAAAGTTAAGCACAAAAAACTTTTGAATCAGATTCCGACTGTTCTACCTTGAGCTTCAGAGAAAAAGAAGAAAATACATTTAATTATAAAATAATTTCTTTAGATTTACAGATATTGAAGAAGGTCCCTCGACATCTTTGAATTTGCAGGAAAAAATCGCAAATCGTAAATTTTAAATAAATTATTTTAACAAATTAATATTTTCATAGAATTACAGAAAATGACAAATTTCGAAAGAAGATTACAAAAACTTAAAAAACTATTTTATCCATTCTTTCCTAAATGTCTTAAAAAAATAAATGTTTGGTGATTACTTTATTTATTTATAATTATAAAAATATCTAACTTACATTTTTACGAAATAAATCCAAATAAATCCAAATAAAATGTCATAAAATTCCTAAAAAAACACCTGGAATTTAATTATCAATATGTTATAATTTAAATTATATATATCTATAAATATATCAATATATTATATATATATTAAAAATATATCGTTGTTTAAAATTTGTTTTATATGAGAAATTAATTATAGTCATGCAACGTTCATATCCCAGTGGCGCACAAAAGCGTGCAGTTTCATTAAAACAGAAAAAAAAAGAGAAAAGGAGTTATCTGAAAAAACTCATAAAATTACCTTTTTCTGCAAGCCAACTACGATGCCAAAAACAGATTATGAAGAGAACTCAGTGAACACTGAAGTCATGACTAATGAGCCTGCTTCTCCACAACCTGTTATGGATTTGGATTATGTTGCCATTGATGATCTTCATCTTTGGCCAGAAAAATCTCTGAGAACATGCGTAATCACTGGATTCAGCGTGGTTCATCATTTTGTCAACATAAGGATGACGGTTTTAAAGAATCATGTATACATTCGGATAATGAGGGACAAAGCCGTTATTGTACTTTAACATTGTTTACACATGTTCATGCGCGAACAGGAGAGCGATTTGACTGAAATTGGTTATGCTATTCAAAAACTAGTGGCTGTGTTTATTGTTTTGTATGCAAGTTGATGTCACAGACAGTGAGCAAGCTTACAACTGGCTTTAAGGATTGGAAGCATACTCATGAAATGCTTTCGAGTCATGAAAACTCTAAATCATACAATGAGAATATTGCATCACTGGAAGAATTGGCAACTGACAAAAATCAGCCGCGTGACAGTCGACTTGAAGTAGAAGGGTTTCGGAAAAAACTTGAACAACTGGAAGTCGCTATTTTACTTGAAATTTGGGACACAATTTTAGAAAGATTTCAGAAAACGAATTTGTCCCTTCAAGAGCGAGGACTATCTTTGAATTCTGCCATCCATTTGTTGAAATCTCTCCTTGAGTTTGTTAAAAGACAGCGTTCTGAATTTGATTCTTACGAAGAAAAAGGAAAGCAGAAGTCTGTATATCTTCAATACGATCACAAAAGAGAAAGTGTCAGTTTGATGAAGGGCCATCAGATGAAACAGAGTTAGTTTAATTTTCCGAGCTCTTCAAAACAGTTATTGTCCAGCCCCAGGTCCAGGGTCAAGGACAGGACGAAGCACAATGCGAATCTCAAAACACATGTACAGAGCTAAAAATGTTGCTGTTTTTGAATGAGCTAAATTTTACACAGTCCTTTCCGAATGTTCACATCGCACTTCGCATCTATCTCTCAATGATGGCATCAAACTGCACTGGAGAAAGATCATTTTCAAAGTTGAAAAGAATAAAAAATGAAGTTAGAAGTTGTATGGGACAACAAAGGCTGAGTCTGGTTTCTCTAATGAGCATCGAAAGTGAAATTGTAAGCTCACTTAGCTTTACTGACATAATTGATAACTTTGCCATGAGAAAGGTGCGCAAGCGTAGGTTCTAGGTTAAAATATATTGTCTAATAATAAATATTTTAATGAAGTGTGAATTCTTTTAACTTTATATAAATTAAATTTACTTCTATTTAATTTTTTATTTTTTAACTCTGTCCTACAAGTTACAGTCCTACATTAGCTGCTAGCAATCATTTTATATGGACGCTAGACTGGACCGGGCCCCAGTTTGAATTGCAGCCAAGGCCCCCGTGCAATCCGCCCCTGAGTCAACTGTAAGATTTGACCAAGTTCAAGTGCAAAAAGTTGATATTGCAACGCAAACTTTAAATGTTTATTCAGGTTTGCAATAAAATTTCAAAACAAACGGATTCAGCAATAATTTACATAGTAAATAAATGTTATTTGTTTCATCATGATTCTAATATAATTTTCTATATAAATAATGCTATCTGAACACATATGATCATGAATATTTCGATATGAAAAATATTTACAAAATATTTGCATTTCTGATACGTAAATATTATTATTTGGTGAAATTATTAACATTCGACTCATTTAGTAATTGCCATCAAAATAAATGTAAAATCCGCCAACTATATCTACCAAGAAATTAATGGAACTTTGACATCAGTTATACAAATCAACTTTTCAATGTTCATCAAGAATTTGACGGGAGTCGTGCTGTATGCGGTTGATTATTCGGATCGGATCTTGATAGAATTGATTAAGGATGACAGAGAAACAAATATCGTTTTCACATTTAACCACAATTCTGTTAAAAGGAATCTTCGTAGCATTTGTATATTTAATAATGGTAATAAATTGTTTTAACTGTTTCCAGTATTTAGGTGGATGCCGGGTTTGTTCGGATATTTATATGGAAATGAACATTGAAGTGCCTAACAGGGAACTCTCAATCTTTTGCAAAAATAGAATGTTTATGGTGAAGGCATCCAATTTTAACATAAAAAGTATAATTTTGTGCAATTTTAATAATGTTAAATCGTTAATGAAAATATTTTATATGAGCATTATTATTTTATACATATTGGAATGTATTGCGAATTAGTGAACTTGTCTATTTCGTGACATGAGGAAGGCATTAATTCCTCGCAGTCAAGTAAAATATTACAATTTAATGAAATTGAAATACATCTTACAGTGTAAGACTTAGACTATAGAAATCTGAATTTCTCAAACCATTCTATTTTTCGATTAATTTAAACACATTTTAATAGATGCACTCAAACAATGTTGGAAAAATCCAAGACAAAATAAAATTAATAAAAATATTAATAAAACAATTTAATTCATGCTTACAATTTAATTCCTGTTATTTTTAATGTTATTATATCTGGAAATCAATGATTTCAAATCATCTTATTTGTATAAAAACTTTCAATATTAACTGACGTTCTGGTTTAAAAAAAAGAGTTCTATTTTGTAAATAAACGAAAAAAAGTCTTATTTTGTGTAATGCCCCAAATATTTATTATACACATGCATTTTTTTTTCAACTCTCTTCCTCCCTAGAAAAATTTTCTACTTGGTAAAAAAATAATTTTGCCCCTCTTGGAAAAATGAAAATTTGTATTTAAAGAAGCTAATATATTATTATGATTTAGTAGCAATTCGCGTACAGATTGGAAAATAATGATTAAATAATTTTTTTTAATTATTTAAATATTATATATATAAAATATAATTACACATAATAAAAACATTGATAAAAAATAGTAATTGTAATAATATTCATATATACCAAAATAGTTTTATTGCAGATTATCATTGTTGATTTATTACCCTGATATATTACCCTTGTTTGCTTATTATAATTTAACGTTCATGCCTTATTTTGGCGCTCCCTACGGCCCCTCCCCAAGTTACGCCTCTGAGTTTATGTACGGCATTTTAGAAATTAATTTCAATTTAAGTTTAATTTTATACAGATGCCATTATGGATTTCCCATTTCCAAAGAATTATAAGATAATAAACAATCGAATATTTTTCATGATTGGGAACATTGGTCCTTTTGTAGGAAATTCAGGAATCACTTATCAACCATTTGAAAACCAATTAATCGGATGCCTTCATAAATTTTATGTTAATGGAAACCAAATCCATTTCAATTCTAACGGATTATTATTATTCAATTCCTCCTGTCCCAATGAATACCGGGAAACCATTTGTGGACCCAATTATTGTAACCAATCTACTGTTACATATGAAATAAACGATTGTTCAATCTCCCAACTGAATAGAAGATATTGTGTTTCAAGTTTGTTTTAATAATCAAAATAATAATTGAAATTATACATAAATTATATATTATATTAAATGTTAGTCAATTAGTAAAATTAATATGGTAATTAAATTTTCTTTTTTTACTTTGATTTAAATTTTTGAGAAAATAAAATCAAAATTGAATGTGTAGATGTGTGAATTGCTTGTTTATTTACAAATGGTCAATGCCTTCATTTATGGACAAGGATATTTTCCCTTGAAATTTCTTCCTCATTTCGCATATTCAATTAGTTTTAATTTGATTCGTGAGACGGAGTAATGATTCCGACAGCCAATCATATTAAACTAATTTAGTTTTAGTACTGCTTTTTGGCATCAACCTTTTGGGGCGGCAATTTTTATTTTCAATGTATGTTTTTTTGTTATTATTAGTTATTCATTTTCCATTTTATTAGTTTTCACTATTTTTAAATTAAAAAAATTTCTTAAAATATTTAACGGCTGCCGAATTTCTTAAGATGGACCTGCTTTGTATTTTTAATGATATACTATTGTTGATATTTAAAATTTAACAAAATAGTTTATTAATTATCGCAAATAATTTATATAAAATAATATAAACGCTAATTTTCGAGAAACTATATTTAATTAAATGTTTGCTATATTCCATTGATGATAGTATACAAAGTTACAATAAAATCCGGTGAAAGTTCGGTGTATAATTGTGAAAACACATGAACATTTTAGACGAAATTATTTTCAATTATAAATCTCTCGACTACTTTTCAGTTTTGTTTAGTATACTTATATACTTATAATATGCTTATGTTATTATGGAAATTAATAAGTGCTTCAAAGATGAAACCTGGGCCATCGTTGACACGGTATACATTTATATCTGCGTGCCCACAACCGCGCTATTAAAAAATGCGCGCAATCAATACCGCGACCTTGAAAATCGCGACTTGTGAGCAGAAAGATTACATAACAACAAAATAAATACAACTAAAATACTTACAATCTCAATCATAGTAATTTAACTATTTTAATATATTATTATTAATAGTTTTGCTTAAATAATGTTAGGGTTTATTTTGTTTCATTTTATAGTAATTCTTTTTGATGATGTTTTTATACAGTTTGGGGAGAAAAATGATTAGTAGATTGGAAAGGTTAAGAAAGACAAGTTAAAACTAAAAATTTAAGAATTGAAAAGGTAAAAAAATAGAAAAATGAAAATAAAAATGAAAGAATAAAAATAATTTATTTAATACATCACTATGACGCGCGGTTATGATCGACGCTATTATTAATAGCTCGCGGTTTTGAGTGCGCGTTTTTAACGGCGCGGTTATTAAAGTAAACCCGTTGACAGTGAGTTGCCAAGTAAAAGTTCCAACCTCTAATAGAGGCTAGAAGGTCTCGGCACTTTTTTACTTATTGCAATTGAAAGTGAAATTGCTGATTCTTTAAATATTCAAGAAGCGATTGAGGAATTTGCTGTTAAAAAATCACGTAGAATTAATTTTTGATTGTGTTATGCACATTATATATGTAGCTATAATAATAAACATTAAAGATTAGTTTATTAAAAAGAGAGCTTGAAGACTATAAATCAGTAATATATCGATGCTTTTTGATACTCACGAATTTTTGGCACTGCCTTTTTCAAGTGAATTTGAAAATTTGAAAATTCACTTGAAAAAGGCAGTACCGAAAATTCGTGAGTATCAAAAAACATCGAGCTCTGTTGACTTTATTTTTTTCTTATTTCATCTCTGAGGCGGACATATAGACTTACATGCAGGCGGTCCTTCATCTGGGTCCTAGGCATTGTATAGAAGCAGACGTAAAAAATCACCGATTTATATAACATTTATCAATTTTTTTGTGATTAATATGATTTTAACTAGATTTATGTAATTTTGCACAATTATAATTTTTTAAACATTTACAAAGATATTTATTTAAACAAATATTTGACAAATACTTATTTATTTATTGAACAATTCATTATGATCCTTTTATCTCTGAGTCAATATAATTTTCTGTATAAATAATCGCAACATCGTGATGATAATACAGTCAACCCTCATTAATCCGAACTTCAATAATCTGAAAACTTCATAGTCCGAAAAAACTTTATTTATTTCGTCAATTTTCGAACGTTTCCAGCTAAATTTGATTCATTAATCCGAAACTTCATAATCCGCAATCGAAAAGCTCTTTTTTGAATTAAATTTCTAATAATTTTTAAAAGTTTCGGATTAATATTGTTTAAATATGAAGCTTGTTTACAATTTTAATTTATTTAAATTAAATACCTATATGACTAGAAAAAGAACAGAAATTACAATTCATCAAAAGGAAAAAATTTGTGCAATAAATGAGTCGAAGAAAATGTCGCTGAGTGAATTGTCTCAAATTATCAGAAGATAATTAAACCTGGACTTAGGAATTTTTATGCTATCAGAAATTTTGAAAAATAAAGAGAGATGGGAAAATTGTGAAAGCTCAAACACTTACTCCAGACAATCATCAAAAATTCATTCTCTGCTTGAGAATTCATTGATCGAATGGATATCTCGAATGGATGCGATAAGTGGTTACGTGACTGATGAAATCATCATTACAAAAGCAAAAGAATTTGGACAAAAACTAAATGTTGATGACTTGCAATTCAGTAGAGGATTGCTCTATAGATTCAAAAATCGATTTAATCTGAAATTGAAAGTTCTCCATGGAGAAGCAAATTTATTGAATGATGTTGATGTTTCAGCCCATAGAAAAAAAATGGTTGAAAAATTGGCAGTAATTGACCCAGATGTTATACTCAATACGGATGAAACTGGACTTTTTCATGCATTTCATACAAGAACGATTTCATCAAGTGAAAGAAAAGGCATAAACAATCTAAAGTTAGAATAACCATAGCTTTATGTTCAAATGCTAGTGGATCATTGAAAATTACACCTTTTGTTATTGAACATAGCAAGAACCCAAGATGTTTTAAAGGATTTAATGTTGCAAGATACTGTAAATTCTACGCAAATTCGAAAGCATGGATGACCATCGATTTGTTTAATTGTTTTATGCAGTATCTTGATGAGGAACTGAGAAAATACTTAAAAGAAATTTTATCTACTTCTTGATATCGCTCCAAGTCATAACTTGAAGAAATGTTTTCAGAACATTGAAGTTATAATGCTTCCGAAGAACTCAACAGCTCATCTTCAACCCATGGATGCAGGTATATTAAAAAATTAAAACCATTATTACTGAAAAAAGTTAGTAGTTGATTCCATGAACTCGCTTGATCAAACAAAAGCCTTTGTTGTTAATCTTAGGAAAGCCATATTGATACTCCATGAAGCTTAGGAAGATGTGAAAGAAGAAACCATCAAAAATTGTTTCTAAAAAGTTGCGATTATTCCAGGTCTTCACGGATCTTATGTTAAAGAAAACTTGTCATCAGACCCCGTTCTTGAGACACACAAGAATGAGCTTGACCAAATAAAGATTGAAGTGGATTTGATTCAAACAGAAGAAGTCAGTGATGATGATGAAATCATTGCATTGTGTCAAGAAGAATACACTGTTGTTATATATGTTGTACTTAGTGCTAAATATGGTCGGTCGATGACAGTTACAACATAAGTCCAAGCAATTTATTCCATGCATTTGAAATTGTCATCAAAGCAAGTTCTTCTTCAAACAGCTCTACTCAAAATATAACCAATAATACAGTAAAAAATTTAAAGGAAGTCAAACATGATTTACAGAAATTCATTCAAAAGAAAACTCTACAAAAAACTTTAGATGATTTTTTAAATAAATAATTGTCTTTTTCCTAATAATTTCATCATTAATCTGGCGATCATATAGATTTTAAATTCCTTCATTATCCGAATTAATTCACAATCCGAAAGGAAATCGATTTCTAATTTTTCGGATTAATGAGGGTTGACTGTATTTCAAAATTTAGCTTATTGTGATTACCGAAAATCACTTAAACATTTTTTGATTTTATATTTTATTTGTATAGAAATTTTGTTATCTATATGTACATCGCATGTACATTGAAGCTGCATATTATAAACTTTTTATAAGAGCCCCCTAGAAATGTGTTTAGTAATATACTTGAATTATTAAATTTATAAATAGAACAATAAAGTTCACAGTTATCAAATAAATAACAAAAGAGTCCATTCAGTTCCTGAAATAATTATATTATACTGTATTATTTTTACCCATACTTTTATAAAATGTATTTACTATTTTGTGGCGCTTCCCCATTTTAAGAAGCTCTGACTTACCGTTTTATTATGAATAACATTATTGTGAATCATCATCATCTGAAATTATTATAAGTTAGTGACCACATGATTGCCACAGTATATAACAAGCAAGTCCAAACTACGGCCGGGGACGTCATCGAGATTTGTAATGAATTTATTTACTATCCAATATAATTCAAGACATAATAATTGATATTGTTATTTGTAAATGTAATCCAATATAACAAGGGTGGGTACGCATGAGTTCAATGAGAGACATTTTCCGAAAATTTATTTTTTAAAGAGCCACCATAGTGAACTACATATTTTTTTTTATTTCATTAATTTGATTAAAAAAGACTTAAACGCTATTAAAAACAATTATTTCAAAATTTAAGTAACAAACATAAAATATAATAAAAATCACACATCAAATTATTTTCAACATTTTCGCTAATTTGGCCAATTCGACGCGCAGTTGTACGACGTGACATAGGAATACGTGAGATCAATTTATGTAGTTTTGAGTTATCCGGATCCAAAACTTTAATCACTTCTTCCAAGTTTCTCTTAATAAATTCACCTTCTCCATATGTACGTTTAGCACGAGCTATATTCCAAGCTATCAAAAAACTAGCTTCGTTGGCACTGTCATCTTCTCGACTAAAAGAAGACATTAGTCCTTGTTGGTTTTGAAGCCCTGATTGCAATGACTTAAGTTTTTCTGTTCGCAATTTTGAATTGAGTGGATATTGAATTGATAAGTGTGGATGACTTACTTCATAGTGTCGACGTAAATTGGTTACTTTGTAGTTGGAAATTGTAACTTTACAAATAAGACACAACGATTTACCATTATTGTCAATAAAAAAAAAACTTTTCTGTCCATTCTTCTTGAAAAGTTCTATTTTCTTGTTTGTATTTTCGTTTTTTGATGTTTTCTGAGGTCATTGTAATAATAAATTTGAATAACTTATATTACTGAAATTTAAACAAAATAATAAAAAGACATAAATTTAATTTTAATTAATTTAAAATTTTAAAATGCTTCATAAAAAATCTTCTTACCAAATTTTTCAAAAAACACGAATAGAAAACTATACTAAAATATACAAACGACCGCAATATTGTACAAACAAAAATACTAACTAATCAAAATTCACTAAATTTCACTAAATTTATTTTCATTGCTTCTCTCTCGTTGTTATAACAAAGCGCCGCCTACTACAAAATAATTTTAAAAAGCAGTAAAATTTTCAAATTCAATTATCAAAAATTCAATTATCAATGAGCCGCAGTTTACTCAACGAAGAGCCGCATTTGCCCACCGTTGCAATATAATAATGACTTAATATGTATACTTTTTGTATATTTATATTTATTGTTTCTGTTTGAGTATAACTCACTAAATGTATCTTTATAAACAAAATATAATATTACAATTATTTGTTTTTCGTTAGTTAATTTTAGAAAAAATTTACAAAAAGTTTTTTTTATATTATAAGATTATTACATTTTTGTATTCCGTTAATATATCGATACAACAATGTTTATACAATTACAATGTGTGTTGTTATTTCATATTTTCATTAAATATATTCAACATCTGGTCAGCAATGTGTTTATTGATAAAAATATGGCTAGCCTTCGGAAAAGTTTGGACATTCCTGGTAAATAAACTAAATGATTTTTCAGTCAAACCACTCAAAAATTGTTTTACATTAGAACTTATATAGCTACTTGAAATAAGGACAGAAAATAATATTTACTATAGAAAGGCAGCAAAAATAATATAGGTGAGAAAAATAAAATACACATACTATACATAACAACCTTATAATAAAAAATGCATACAAGTGCAACAATCATTTATTGTGGGATTTTTTAATTATAACAATATGCAATTTTAGAATTTCTCTAGCGCTTTATCGCAGTTAACCTTGGCATGAGTAATAGAGAAAATTACAAATTAAAACTAATTTAGAAATTTGAAAATTGATGATAGATTACCGGAAATTGTGGAAAATATAGAAGAAAAGCATCGAAAACGTAATTTTTAATTGAAATATTAAATTTATTATTTTTAAATACTCAGAAATTGATAAACAAAAAGTCACGCAGCATAGAAAAATTTACTACAATCACATAAAAATATATTTTCAAAATTATTTGTAAATTGAAAACATTTTAGAATAGCTTCAAAAATGACAATTTAAAATATCTTACCGTTTTCTTTCATAATAAATAGGAAATTTTAATTTTAATAATATTATTAACATAGTATAAAGTGATGATTCCTTGGTAGCAGCATTAATTAAATGTTAAACAACTAAATATTATAAGAGCAACAATTTCATTAATAGTCATTTGTCAAATATAAAATATCGTTGTTCCAAAACACGTTATAATTAATACTTTTCAAAATTTATTGGATACAAAGTTGTTGTGCTGTAGTGATCGGAATTTGGTCTAATTGTAATATTGATTGAACGGTAGTGCTGGTACTGGTTGACGAATTGCATCTAAATTTTTAGTATAATTTTGGTTTCTATAATCCATCTTTTTTTGCTGTGCTGTAATATATTTTCGAACGTGCTTCTTTTTTATTATTAAAACAAGTGCTCGTTTTTATATTTGATTTATTGTACGATATAATTTAGTATAATATAATATTATATATTATCTATTTAAGAAAATATCTAAATACTAAAAATCTTTCTTCTTTTGCCTTTTTGATAATGCATATCATCAATGATATATTGCTACCAAGAAACTATGAATATTTACAATTAAAATATATTTCTTTGTAAATTTTAACACAATAAAATGAGATTATGTAAAGTGTGAGATATTCTTATTTATAACCCATGTCTAGTCATGATGATAGAAACTTGGTAAAATAAAAAAATGTCTTTAGATCTGTATCAATTCTTTGAAGAAGAAGAGCTTTATTTGAAAGAAAGTGTACATTTTGCAAGGCTGGATTGGTTAATAAACCCCTTGGAGAAATATTCATGTTTGATCGAGTTTGAAATGACGTATTTTAACCATTTATACTAAATACGATAAATATACATTATATAGAAGTGGATATTTTATCTCATTCCATGTAATTTTTCCACATTTATTAATGGAAATAAATAAAAATACTTCCGGTCGTCACTATCGCATTTTCAAACTTTTAACTGCATATTCCATCGAAACATTAGTCATCAAATTTACTGGTAAAGAAGTCATTATTCAGGTGCATAAATCTCTATTTTCTTATAACATATATGATGGTTAATTTAGTTATCCAGTGGAGAAGACATCAACACGTATATTAAACACATTACAAGTGAACCGATATCAATCCAAGTTGGATCTTCGTATAAAATAAAGAGTTGTAAAACATTTCAAGGAAGGATGAGTAATATTAAAATATAGTGGTTTAGTACGAACAGAGAATAATTTCAGATTTCCAAATGAAATATAAAAGAATTGTATTGCCCTCTTCATTTGGTTCACCTAATGTTGTCGTGACTCCAATTGTTACAAATTTGCTAAAAGTATCATATCTATTTTACATTTATCTTTATTATTTGTTTCAGTTTTCCATGATTAATGAAAATTATAATAGTGCAAGTTGAATAGAAAGAAACATTGATCTATAGTCGAAATCAAAATGAAAATAAATAAAATCCTTAAATCTCTTTTTTGTTATCATTTAAAATGTCATTAATCTATTGTCAAAATGATGATAAATGAAATTTTAAATGAAAATAAAAACAGATTTAAAGTGGAAAACTTGTTGTATTGAGTTGATAATGAAGGCACTGTTTAACGTGTATAGACTGTGAATTTGAAATAAATATTGCCATTTTGTAGAGAGATAAATTCTATTTATAAATTGTTTGAGTAAAAATATTTCAAAGTTTAAAATTATATAAAAATTCAAAAAATGTTGCACCAATGACGTAATAGATATATTAGCGTAAGAACTTAATTTCAAATATAAAGTTCTTGTAAAAATTTAAAAATTTACGATGTAATCACTGATTAAAAAAAAAATAAATTATGTAATCATCGATTTAAACAAAAAAATTTAAAGTGGGTCTCGAAAAAAATTAAACCCTTTCCCATTTTGACCAAAAAAAATTATGATAATTGAGAATTCCAATAGAATCCTACTCGAGTCCACATTCCAATCGACTACCAAGATATCCATATCTTTAACAATCCCCGTGTATTTACTTTATGTCCATTTGATAATTAGTTAATTAACAACTTGCACTAGGAATTAATTAATATTTTATTTATAACTTGTTGATAGAACTCCCAACTTAACAAATATTACAGAATGTGATATGGATTTCATATCAACATTGGGTACAGAATAAGTTGACGTGCATAGCGCGTCATTTCAAGGCAAGGGGTTATCATAAAGTATGATTAAATAAATCACCCGTTTTAACTATGTGATTTCCAAAAAAATTATTGCTACCATAACTATCAATCAAAAATAATTTTTACTATTTTTAAGAGAAATATTTAGGAAATTGAAAAAATTATGCTATAACGAATTGTCGATTTTTAGATAATATTGAAATGAAAATTTTCCATTTACCATAAAAATTATTTTCATATTTTTAATAGGCCAACAATGTCTATTAATTACTAAATAATAGTGAGGTGGTAGTGTTATTTACATGTTATCTAATAAATATGTATATATATGTATATATATGTATAGTAATAATTGGACCATGTCATAATAATTTCACTGAATATATTTATGAGTCCATTTAGGTCAATGTTGTCCAGATATTAATGATTGTTGGAATGGTATTGCTAGTATTGCTAGTATTGCTATTAATACTAACGATAATTTACCGAATTGAAATAAAAAAATTGAGAGAACATGTGACAAAGTAAAGCTTTATTTTGTTGTTAAGATTTATCTTTTTAAGAACTGAATATAACCGAAATATATCTTTAATTGAATCCAAAATTTCCATCCAAAAAAATCCTCTTCCGAATATTTATGAAATTGAAGGAGGAATATATGACGAAACTCGAATTAGTGAAGCCTATGAAGCCTTGGTTCTTGATATCTAAATAAATAAATTCCGTTTCCAGATAAAATTGACTGTTATCTAATGCAGAATTTCAATTATTTATTAAAAATTTTATAACAATAACAATATGTGATGGAGTCAATGTAGCGAAATTTTAGATTTGTGAAAGTATAAAATGATTGCCTTTGGTAAGAATAAAATAAATGAATGTAAGCATGAAAATTTGAAAGTTTAATTTGTGGATATGATAAATGTTATAAACGTCATAAAAAAAGATAAAGACGTATGTAACTCTAAGACTTGAAATATAAAAATATTATCTGATAAAATATCTGCAAGAACTTGCTGGCGTTTTAGGAGTTCTTATCTGACTTGACTCAGGAGAAAATAACTTTTCTGATTATATTAGTGCTAGGGGTAACTATTTAGTAACCAGCTGTATATCCCCGTATGTGAGATGCGCTGGTCCTGTATACAGTGGCAGAATGCACGAACAGAGGTGAGCTGGCTCAATTCGACTGCTAGACCCACAGATCCCTCAACAATCAGAATTGTTTTCAAAGATGGGAAAACTACGTCTGATTCAACGGAATATTAGTCCCATGTCCGCGGTAGGCGGAAATCAAAGGTTCACTATATTCATTTTCTGAAATTTTGGTTTCGTTATTGTGTCTGGACGCCTCGAGAAACTTTCTATCCGCGCATGGTCAAAAATCAGAAAAATCACTTAATTTCAAACTAACTAATTCTTCTCCTTTAATATAGAAAGTATTATATTATTATTTCGAGACGGTTCAGATCAAGAGAGTTTACAAAACCCGGACATTACAACAAAACATTTATTAACTACAAAAAGCACAAAGTCGTTGTGAGGAGTTAAAATTAAAATGTCAAATTAAAATTATTTCGTGATTAAATTTTGTAAAATTAAAAGTGAAACTTAAAATATTTGAAATAAATTAGAATTAAAATGGTTTAAAATTGAAATGAATATTTTCGACTATAAGATAGTCCTTGTCAATCTAATCAAATTATTTATTATTATATAAAAACATGTCATCAGTACGATGAGGTAACAAAAACTATTCTGTCGTCAGAATACGTGGGTATCTAATTCTCATGAGTAAGCATGTCACTAGTAACTAGAACACAACGATTCAATGATCTTTATATTGGGCGGTCTTTTATGATCGATTGGTGGTTTTGAAGGGTTTTTTCTTTGTTTCTTTTGGTTTCAGGTGCTTTGTTGCTTTTATCCCTTTTTGCTTTTTGAAGGTTTTTTCTTTTTTTCTATACAGCTTTTTGGGTCAGCTTGTATTTCTTGTTTATTTTGATTGGATTTTTTTCTATAGTCTTCTTCTATTTCTCTTTCCATTTCTTCCATTTGCCTATCAAATTCCTCCTCGTAATGTGTAGGTTCTGGAATTATTTCAGTTTCGTTATACCATGATGGTTCTTCATCTTCATAATATTCATGGTTTTCGTTGTAAGTCTGGGGATCTTCATCTCGATCATGTCCAGGTATTTTTTTTGGTAAGTATTCATCAGATTCATTTGATGCTATTCTTTTTCCTTTGTTGGATTCTGGTCTTTGAATCCTTTGGTGGCACTCAGTTTTGCTGTGGTTTATCCTCTTTATATTTTGGAGTGAATGTTATGTTTTTCATTAGGTTGAATGAACGCGGTACTCCAACGATTGGTCTCTTTATAAAGAAATTGAAGTATTTTATTGCGTTTTGGTGCTCTTCCTGATCCATGAAATCATATGATTTGATTTCTTTTTCAATTAAGTCTATTAATTTTCCATCTCAGAATTGAATGTTATAGCTTCTAACAGTCGTCGCTAGCAAGAATCGAATAGTCAAACTCCTTTTCAATATACATCCTCGACAACAGCTCGTGTAGTCTTCGTATTACATGTGGCTTCCACTTGATTCAGTCGTGTCTGTTTCTGGCTTAGTCGCTCTCGTAACTTGCATATCTCTTCTATCAGGTGAGAGAGATTTCGATGGCGAGGATATTTCAGGTATTTAGAATCAATTTTAATGGATAGGTGGATTCGTATCAAATTGCTTTCAATGAGATTTTCTGTGGAGTATTGTTACGTTAATCATTAACGTTTAATGGAATGTGTACTTAAGAAGAAACGCTCAAATTTAATTTAAATCAATTAGAACCAGAATTTTCTATATTGAGCCAGAAAAAACAACGCGGGTACTTGAATATGATAATAATTACAATATTCGGAACCCCACTGCAATAATATTTAAATGTGACGGTCAACAAGGTTTTCTACCTGCGCAGGTCAATCCATTTGTACTGATCAGGCCTCAGGCGAACAGAACCTTCCTATATGTTTCACCTGGATTCTGACCCTTGCAAACTTCAAGACCATTCTCCTACCATCATTTGGCGACTTTATTCACCGGAAACTATCTTGTTGCATGGCACGAGGCCTGCCTAAATTCGCCACTAGCTTTCCAATAGATAAGTCGTCCAAATAGTTCATTTTCCTTGCCACACTCAGCAAGCTTTGGAACCCGAACGAGGAACCATCAAGGCTCTTTTAAAACATTTAAAACATACAAATTTGAACTAAACTAAACCATACCTGATTGAATAATTTCGCATACAAAATAAAAATTAATAGTGGATAAAATTCGTGTTGAGAAATATGATTAAAAATGATTGTTTGATTTTGGTTGTTATGGTTGAGAAGAGAGTCAGTTGTGACTTTTGAAGCAGTCTTTATATAGTTTTTTCGGACCAATCAGGTGAGGGCATAACCTCATTGGCTAATGGCCGATTAATTTATTTAGTTCGATTAAACAATCGAAATTTTGTAATTAATTTATTAGTTTAATTTTCTTCAAAAATTTAATTTATTGTTTTCTGATTACTATTTTATTTTTTATGTCTTTTGAAAATATGTTTCTTTTTGCAACTTCTTGCTTTATATTAAAATTTATTAAGTGTTTTATTTTTTTCTTAAGTATTTGTTTAATAATATGTTTAATTGGCGTATTTGTAATTATTTTAAATATATTTTTTGCAGTATATATGTTTATATTAGATGCTCCAACAGGCTTATTTAATTATTTTTAATTGACTTGAATTTTTAATTACTGACTTTCTGGCCCAACAAACTATCTACAGGCTTTCAAAATAAAAGAATGTTAAATTTAAACATATTTAACAAGATGCTTCCAGTACAAATGTGAAGAAGTCAATGTGAAGTCAATGTAGACAAAGTCATGTTATGATGGAGAGGGTTAGCATTACTATTAGTAAATTTTTGGTGGAGAACATTCCTGAATGTAAAAGCCTTTTGTTGATGGTTCTATGACGATTATGAGGCATTTCATATAAATTATTTACAACTGCATATATGTGGCTTGTATGTAATTCTTCTCAATAATAAGGAAAATGGCTGATACATTTCTCTGGGATAGAAATTGAAATGATTTCGGATTTAAAAGTTGACCACCATCCTTGTATCTAAATAATTTCTCTCTATTAGATGAGTGTTAAAAAAAATAATTATGACGATTTTTTTGCTAATCTTGCTGTTTTATTTTTAATAAAAAATCCAGTCGGCCATTTCTATTTCAATCACATTTCTTGCGCTGCTTATTAATATACTTTGCACCTTTCTTCATTTTGTTCATAACTTTTTGGATTAGTATTTTGTGTCATGAATCATGAGTGTGACAAAACTGCTTGTTGGGAGCCCAGAAAGATCGGTGTAGTCTACTTTTCCAGGTTACAAAGGTCCATCTAACTTAAAATATTATTTTAAAAAAGGTCTTGTTTCATGTGAATTGCTTGTCTTTTATTTATACGGACTTCTTGACCAACACAATAGAAAGTAAAAATTCAAAATAAATAATACCAATTAAAACAAATAAATAACGGTTTTGGTCACATATTCTGTTGGTATCAAGTATTAGGGATGTTAAAGCCGATTAAAGTAGAGTCCATTAAATATTGATACTGACCTTGGATGCAAATAAACAGGTTCGTTAAAACAAATTTATATTTTATTAAATTAAAATAAATAAAGGTTTTCTCTGAAAATCATAGATTAAAAGATACATTGACGGTAAATTATTGAAAATAAATTAGTGCAAGAAATCCAACAAGATCAAAAAAACAATTATCTTTGCTTTTGTTTCTAATAAAGATAATTTCAATTTTTTTATTTTTAGTTAAGTTCCTCATATTCTCCACTATCTCGTAATTCTTTAGAGGTTTCCGCCTCCGATTCATAAACATTTGGAAGTGGTATATCTATGACATAATTCACACTTCGAAGGGTAGGTGTTTTTGGTATAGAATTTATTCTGAAAGAAATTTCATATTTAAAGAAAAATATTTCTTTTTACCTTTTCAAATGCGACCTCATTTCTTTTCTAATAATTCCGTAAAATGCCATCATTATAAGCAGCAAGACTAACAATATAATTCCGGCAATTACAACTATTTTAAAGGTATCTATCTAAATGTTAACATGAAATATGAACCTTTAACAAATATCCTATTACACGTAATGAACAAAATAAACCCGAATTATTTCTATCAGAAAAATCTTTTATCTTTTTTCACTTTTTTTATCTTCATTTTCTTGTTTTCATCTTAGCATAGTCGACCGTTTAAATAGTTCAAACTTATTTTCAAATTCATCAAAACCGTGAAGTTTAGGGACCTTATGCTTGAATTCCTTCAGAATAAAGAAATACCAACACATATTTTTATCAGTGTGGTTAAATCTGATTTTTTCACCTTCCGAACTTGACAACATATTTGCTTCAACATCAAAAATAAGATCATTACCTTCAGATAAACATTTGCAAGAATCACGAGTACTCAACACATGAGTTATTCATGAGTAATCCGGCAACATTTAGACTTTAATTTTATTTATTTTATAAATAATACTTTGATTAATTACACGGCATTAACAAAATCTATATAAATATTATATGCAAAGCCGGAACGTAGCCTAAATGGGCGATCATTAACGAATAATGATCAATTAGAACACAATTATGGTCAATCAAATATCACCTATAACAGTACATTAGTTGGAACATCTCAGTCTACTCTAACTCATTCCAAGAGTCAATCAAAATTCATGCAATCAGCTAATACTTCTTATCAATCAGGCTCTATTAATCAATCTTAGACGGGTAAAGCAAATTTGATACCATGTTATTATTATCAAGATCAACTGTATTCGGCTCCTAATAGTTTTAGTGTTACCTCTCATAGACCAACACCTTCATCCTTTCCCATTCACAATGACCACAATTTCATACGGGATATACACAGTCAAATTTAGTCCAGCAAAGTAACGCTGTTTCAGAAGTAATTCAGTCAGGAAGCGTAGAATCTTGCAGTAGAATTCATGAACATGTAAATTCCCAAGATGTTGAAATGGTTCCATATTTTCAAAGATATTCCATATGCTTATAATTTGCGAAATAATGTAATAGACCCTAACAATAATATGAACCCGAATAGATTTGTTATCCAACCAGTACAAAAGAGTTGTGTTTTGTGTTTAATTTTCTTGCTAGTTATAATGTTTGCAATTATAATTATAAACACCACATTTCTAAATCGAAAGGATTAAGTGAAAACCAACATCCGTAAAATATTTCTCAATCCCAATTATCTGGTGAAAAATTTATTGGTGAAAGGGTGATAATTGGTGATATTGGTGATAACTTATTTATTTATGTTTGTAAATACAATAAAATTTATTATTAAAAAATTACTTCGAAAAAATTAGATTTGTTGATGGATCGGTTGTTGTTATTTATGTTGTTGAAGGTTTTGTGAAAACTGGTTGGTGGTCTAGTGACCGTTAAATGTTTCAAGGAATTTGTTGAAATTTTTTCGGTTTTTATCAAACTCTGACTTCTTTTGCTTGTTTCTTTTACGTCTTTCGTTGGATATTCAATAAAATTGAAATCTGTTAATTAAATTTAATTATATGATGAGTGAAAGTAATCATAGCACTCATTAATCCTCTGAATTGGTCGCAATAACCTTTCATTGAAGACTTCCCAAAGTTGGCAAGTTGAACACCATCTACCAATGGCAGTGCAAAACTAGTGATGTTGCCTTCATTATATAGCTATAAATTTAATAAAATAAATCGGCTTAAAAAACAGAAGTCTGATAAGTACGACTTATGAACTATCTCTTTAGTATCTTTAAAATATTAATTAGATCAGAGTTTGCCAGACTTAATTTATCATCCTCTTTAACAAAGACAAGTATTTCAGTGTCTTGATTGAAGACTTCTTACGTGTCTATAAGATTTTAAAAAGAGTTTAATATAAATAACATGTGACTATGCTCTAATGTAAGTTTCCTTTGAAAATTAAACGACTCTTATATTAAATGTGGCATCAAATGTGCAGGTTACAGACCTATGAGGTATATTATGTACCCAAAATAAAACATGGCATATTTCATTCAAAAAAAGGTCATTGAGAACATTTTTGTTGGGATATACCTTTTGAACTTTACTCTCTCTTGGTGTTCAATAAGTTTCTCGTCCATTGTAAGGTGTGGCCCGTGTTCATAGTTTTTGTGTAAGTTAATGTTGAATAGATCAACCACTGTCCCTTTTGGTGCCAATGCATTTTATTTGTCACGTCGATGTTTATTATTGAAGCAAAATACACATTTGATACACACAAACAATTGGTATAAATACACCTAATTCCGAAAGTTAACAGTCTATAATCTAAAAAAAATTTATAGTATAGGAATAAACAAACTTATCTGTGTGTAAATATTTAATGCTTCGAAAGTTAACATATTTATTATAGGAATCGACAAAGTGACAGAAAAATAATTAAACACACCAACACAAAACACATAATGGAAAATGCATGCAAAATTAATATAGCGTTTTTTCCGAAATTAAACACTGATTAACATATAATTAACATATTAATATTTTCAAATTATTAAAAAATTATGCACAAAAAAAATTTTCATTCAGAATCTGACTGCTCTACCTTGAGCTTCAGATAAAAAGAAGAAAATACATCGTAAAATTTAATTATAAAATAATTTAGAATTTAAACTTTCTTTAGATTTACAAATATTTCTCAGGACACAGTGCCTTTTTTCAGATCTGACAATGTAAGATTTATTCATTAAATATAAAACATTAAAATATTTTACAGTATAACAAATATTTCTAGTCAAACGCTGCCTTTGTGTGAAGGTAGCATTTCAAATATTGAACAAGGTCCTTCGAAATCTTTGAATTTGCAGGAAAAAAATCGCAAATCGTAAATTTTAATAAATTATTTTAACAAATTAATATTTTCATAGAATTACAGAAAATGACAAAATTCGGCTTATTAATGCCTTTGAGAATTTGGAAAATTACAAAGAATTTGAAGATTACTCGGAATCCCCAAAAATTCGATTATTTCAATAATTTATAAATATAAAAAATATGCAGAAATTACCAAAGGAAAAAGAAGTGGCAGAAAACAAATTATTTCAGAAGAACAGGGAAATAATTTGTTGGATTTTGTCGAAGCCAACTTTTATGCAACTTTAGAAGAAATGCGAATTTTCCTTTTACAACAAAATTGCTAGGCCTCTAAAAAATCATTTAATATCAGTTAAAAGGGTAAGGTCATGTGTGGCAGCAAGAAATTCAAATTGCGTACTTCAAATCCGAATTGAATATGTCACGGGTTTTCTCGAAGAAGTCTGGCGAGATAAAAATTTCATTTACATTGATGAATGCGGTTTCAATACGTGAACTACATAAACCTACGGAAGGAAGAAAAAAGGAGAAAGAATATATTCCATAGTTTCAAATAATCGAGGACAAAACATGTCATTTCTCTTAGCAATAGGCGTCAAAGGTTCAATTCATCACCAATTAATTGTAGGATCCTACAAAAAGGATACCTACCAACATTTCAATAATGAATCAAGTACAAAATGAATGGGACAGGATACCGTCTCATTCATGACAATGCCTCAATTAATGGTGGAACATTATCTCCAAAAAATTACACTGAAAACCTGCCACCGTATAGACCATTCCTCAATCCAATAGAAAGCGTGTTTAGCAAAATTAAAGGCAGTATCAGAAAAACAATATCAAGGACAAATGGATTTAGCTCCATGTCCTTTCAAAGCAGATTTGACATCGTCAAAGAGGCTATTGAAAATGAGCTGGCGAAAGAAGATTACAAAAACTTAAAAAACTATTTTATCCATATACGCCGCTTCTTTCCTAAATGTCTTAAAAAAATAAATGTGTTTGGTGATTACTTTATTTATTTATAATTATAAAAATATCTAACTTACATTTTATCGAAAAAATTCCAAATAAATTCATAAAATGTCATAAAATTCCTAAAAAAACACCTGAAATTTAATTATCAATATTTTATAGTATAGATGCTGACTAACAGTAATATTTAAGAACTTGAATAATGATCTCATAATTATATAAAATCAAAATTCAAGTCTTAAAAGTTACTTAAAATTCAAAAACTTACCTGAAAACGATTTTTAAAAATTGAAAAAATGAAGTTAATATTATCATTGTCACATAAATGGTGAGTCACCTCAACTGGTGTGCACACCAACGTGCATTATAGATAATGTTAACTTTCGGAATTAGGTGTATCAGAGGTAAATAAGAAAGATTGACACATTTTTAACACGTTGACTGCCAAAACAATTTCCCAAAAATTCCGTATAAGTAGAAATTAATTTTCCAAATAATTTTTGAAAAATATGTAACTTTTTTTTTGTTATTTGGAATTTTATGTCGTCAGTCCCTAGGGATAGGACTAGACGCATTAATGCGCCGTCGCTCCGTGCCCAACTTGTATTTATTACATGTTTATTTTTAGGCTGTGTATGTATTTGTGTGATTGTGGCTAATGGAACTTACATTTCTCTGTTTAGACTGTTTTAACAAATTACATATATAAGAAATGTATAAATTATTGAGATACTTTATTTTGCAGTAACCGCTATATTTGCCTAAAAGATATGTATGTTTTTATATTTTGAGAACTCTTAATGATTAAAAAAAATGAGATATTTCAAAATTGAAAAAACAAATTTTTCAGGAAACCCGATGTCGGTCTTTTTCTATTAACACAACAATCAATTTATTTATCGACAGCTTTGTACTGTCGATCCTTCCGGGTTGACATGGTCTGATATTGCGTCAGACTGTCGGTCCATATAGGATGACAAAGCAGTCAACGTGTTAATTAAGTAAAGAAGTTTTATTTGGTTGGTGTTCAATTGATTTTCTACTGAACACGGGATTCAGGTTGAGAGCTATTTCCTAACGAAACTTTGTTAATATCCCAATGAAAGTAATCAAGTATTGACTTGCTTACACTTTGAATATGTACATTGTATAAATGAATTCTTAAACTTGCAAATATTGGTCAATACATTTCCGGATAAATGTAATTATAGTGAGGTTTTCATATATTTCTTCGCCACATTTATTGTTCAAAATACTTGCAGGAATATTGAGGCAAAGGAAAGAAAATATTATTTACTACAAAAACTTGCCAATTCTTTGCAGGAATATGAACAAATAGAAGATAAAGTTAAATATTTATAAAAATTGGCCAATTTACATATAAACTGTAAATAAATTTCTTTATATTTTATAAATTTTATTTTATTATCCAATGAAACAAACAATTAACAATCAAGCATAATAAATTTAATTAAAAATTATTAATTTGAAATTCCGAATTTTAAGGCCCATATAAAATATATGTTGATAAATAATAATTTGTAATGAGATTATAATAAAATAAATAAAAATAAAAATACTCTAATTAAAATATCTGTTCCGGTAAAATTTGCAACCAAAATGCAAATGGAGTCCATTTGTAAGGTCTGCAACTGTCTTGTACGGGAGCTTTTTGGTTGCATAGTATTTATTATCATTTTAAGACGCTGATAATTGTCGATATGAAAAAGAATAATATTATCATTTCTTAATAATAAAATTAATTAATTTTGATAATAAATAAATTTTATACCTTAATTTTATCTCCAACAAGCAGGGATCATTTATATAATTATTTGTCATCCATTCTAATCTGATTAGTAACAATTCATGGTTCAGTTTTATTGAAGAATTTTCGACGTTATAAGAACGTAGATCTATCAAAAATTCAAAATGTTAGACCTCTGATCAAAAATAATGTGATATGTGACATTCGTTCCCATTTTTATTTCTCTTTCATTAAATTTAAATAATATTTTCAAAAAAAATTAATTCAATAATTAATTCAATTTTAATATTTAATTGAAATATAATCAAGTTTTACTCAAAATTTATATTAAATATTTTGTATTTAAAATATAAAATTAACATAATCAAATTTGAATAACGCAATATTGTAAGAATTAAAAAAAACTTTTAATATCAAATAATGGATTTTTACTAGTAACATAAATTAAATGTTAAACAAGTAAACGACAAGGTAAGCCTTTTGCTGCAAAGTATGTATTAAATGAAAAAAAATTTCTACTATTATATAATCCTTTTCAACTTTAAATATTCATAATAACATTTAATGAAACAAATGATTTTCAAATATTTAAACAAAACTAATCATTTAAATAATCGATATAATTAGATTAAATTAGAGTTTGACTTGTTGCGGTGATAGATATTTCATAAATATTTTATAAATTGTAAATTAAATGCTTAAGTCAATGAACAAATATTTCCAAGCAAAAAAATTTAATTGTATTTTATAGGTTTTCATAGGCCTATTGTTACTATTGGATAATTCGGCCCTTCCGTTACTGATGATAGTGTTGCTTTTATTTTAGGGGCATTCTAAAATCTACCCAAAAAATAATTAAATCCAAAATCTACCCAAAAAAAATTATTAAATTCAAAATCTACCCAAAGAAAAAAATCAAATTTAGAAATTGATATTTTGAAAGCCTGCTGTTTGCATGTTATATCGGCATTTATTTGGTTTATCCGATCTATTCGACATAGCATTGTCAAAAAAATGAATGATAAAACTTTATGAAAACATTTATTTTTTGATTTTAATGTTTTATTCATTGTATGAAAATTAATTTCATTGTAAGTGTCGTCACGTCAGTGATATTTTATTTCGAATTATTTATTTTCGATTGATTTAATGTTTATATAAACATTTGTTTGTTGTACAATAAGAAACTGAATAAATTTTCTTTTCTAAATAAATCAGAAAACTGTAAACTATATTGTATTAAAAAATTATAAAAATTCGTTACTTATGTTACTTATATTTTGTTACAGTTCTAATTAATGAAAATTTTATCATTTTATTGAATTTGATCTANGAAACGTAAAAAAAGACAAGCAACATTAAACAATTTTGTTATAAAGGTTAACAATAACAATTGAACAGCTGTTGAAAACAAAGTTCAATGTCCACCCGAAAAAAAAGAAGAGGTCAAGTTTTGTTTGCAAATACAACATTACTTTTTTAAGATTTAAATTTATTTCTTGGCCTGGATCAGATGCAAGTTGTCCCAAACCACAATGTATCATTTGTGGGGAAGTGCTGTCCAATGAAAGCATGAAAGCAAATAATTATCACGACATTTGTACTCAAAACACAAAGAATTGGAATCAAAACCAATTGATTTCTTTGAGAAAAAAGCTTCTGAGATAAAAAGCCAAATAAAATCATTTCAAAAGTCCCTTTTAGCCAACAAATCACTTTTAAAGGCATATTATTTGGTTGCTTTTCGAATTGCCGAATGTAAAAAACCATTTTCAATTGCTGAAAAACTAATAAAACCATGCTTGGTGGATGTTTGTTCAGAGATTTTGGGTTTAAAAGCTGGTGACATTCCTTTATCCAATGACACAATTGGAAGAAGGATTGAGGAATTATCGGCAGATATTGAAGATCAACTCATCGAAAAGATCAAGAAGTCAGAGTCACTTGCAATCCAAATGGATGAGTCAACAGATGTTGACAAACAAAGCAGTTCTTTTATGTCATGTTAGATATGTTCATTATGACAGCAGTGACTTCAAAGAAGACCTTTTGTGTTGCAGTGAGATTCCCTCTTACACAACCAGTTCAAAAATCTTTCGCATCATTGATAAATATGTCAAAAAAAATTCTTTGAACTGGAAATTGTGCATTGGATTGTGTACAGATGGTGCAGCAAACATGGTTGGCAGACTTTCAGGTGTAAGAACAAGAATCCAAGAAGTTGCTGGTGATACATTTAAATTTACTCACTGTGTTATTCACCGTGAGCATTTAGCAGCAAAAAAATGTCTCCCGAATTACATGAAGTTCTTTCAGTTTCAATTCAGATTGTTAATTTCATCAAGAGCAACGCACTCAATTCCCGATTGTTCACAATTCTGTGTGATGAAATGGATTCAGGAAATTCACAGTTGCTACTTCACACTGAAGTGCGCTGGCTTTCCAGAGGGAGAGTTCTTACAAGGCTCTACGAGTTGCGAGATTAGGTGAAAATCTTTTTAAGTCAAAAAAATTTAGATCATGCCAAACACTTCTTTGATAAAGAATGGATTGCAAAACTTGCTTATTTATCAGACTTCTTTTCTCTGATAAATCAGCTGAATCTGAGTCTACAAGGTCCAATGACAACTGTCTTCAATGTCTGGAATAAAATTGATGCTTTTAAGAAAAAAATAAAAACTTGGTTAAACCGCACACAAGAGCAGAATTATGAAATGTTTCCTTCATTTAACGATTTCACAGAATCTTTTGACTTGAATTTGGATAATGTTGTTTCTTGTATCACTCAACATTTAGAAGTGCTTGCTCAATGTTTGACAGCTACTATCCACCTAATGACGATGTTCGATTTGGAAACATGTGGATATCCAATCCATTTCTTGATCACCAACAAAACAACCTTTCAAACACAGAAGCAGACAAATTTATTGAGTTATCATCAGATATGGGATTGAAATCAATGTTTAACTCAATGAGCATTACACAGTTTTGGATAAAAGTCAAGGAGGAATATCCAGCCCTCAGCAAAATTGCCATTCACATTTTATTACCCTTTTCTACAACTTACTTGTGTGAATCAGCATTTTCAGCAATGTCAATTATTAAAACGAAGCAAAGAAACAGGTTATTTACTGGCCCTGCTTTGCGACTTGCTATCACTTCTTTAAAACCAAGAATAGACAAACTGGTACGAGAGAAAGAGCAACAACAATCACATTAATTTATAAAATTATGTTTCTAATTGTTTTGATTTCGTTATTGTTGATCCTTTTATAATAAATATTTTGTTCATCTGTTAACTTTTTTTAAAATTATTAATTTTATTAGATTGTAAAGTCAAACTGAATTTACGGGTCGTGAAAAAAAATTGAGATTATTTACGGTCCGTACTGCTTTTTGGGTTGAGAAACACTGGTCTACCACATAATAAAAATTTAATTCCTTAATTGAGTGTTTCAACATACAGGTAAACTTGTGTGCATTTTTTATAACAATATTTTTTTTGAATATATAAATTGTAGCAGATGGTGTATAATTGTTTGAAATTAATGAATTAATAATTATATGACAATGAAACATACCTGTGCTGCAATATCTCCCGTTTAAACTAGAAATTGAACAGTCACCCACATCGTAAAATACGGTTGATTGATTGCAAACATTTTCATCGCAATTTATTTGATTGTATCCCGTCGGACAATTAAAATAAAATTGTGATCCATATGATTTGAATTCTATTAATTCCCCATTAATAAAAAACTTATCAAGGCAACCGATTAATTGGTTTTTCAAAGCAAGGTATACCATATCGTTCCTTCCCGTAAACGGTCCGATATTGCCCATCCATAAGTAAGTATTATTACTTTTGTACCCAATTGGAATTGGATAGCCGAAAAATTCGTCTTAATAAATCAGAATTAATTTTAGATATTGTAATCATAATAATAATCTTTCCTCATATATGGCAATATATCTACATCAATAAATAATATTTTTATGGGGTTTTGGTTTTCGAACGACTAACTGAATAAAATTAAGTTTATAAAGTGAAGTGTAATGCAATTGTTAATGGCAGAATAATTTTGAGTTTATTTGACTCCTGTTGGAACCATACTGGAAACTAGGTTTCATCCATAATCGAATACTTCAACTTTTTAGAAAGAACCCAGAATAAGACAAATCCGCTCCTTAGGTTGCATCAAATATAACAACTTTTCTATACGGCTCAATAAGTATATAAATATATTTAATATTTTATAAATAGGCGTACGAAAAACTCAAATCATCCTCGTGTCACCAAATCGATGTAAGCACAGTTAAAGTTTGCAATGGCATCCATTAGCGATAAGTTATTGTATAGAATCAAACTTTTGTATTTGTATTGAATCTCTCAATTGTGTTCAAAATATTTCGAAAATGAATATTACGCTCAAACAATGCTCATTTTATGAATTATGCTAATATTTTTTAAACTAAATGTTTGTATTGCAAAACTTAATTAATTAAATTTTTAATTATTTTTTTTAATTAATTGATCCTTTTTGATATTTCTTTTATTTTCATTGTTAGAAGCTATAACATTTAATTCTTCGGTCATCAAAATAAATTACTAAGACTATTAAATCCAAAATTATATTTCATTAAATCTGATTATATAAACAAATATTCTTGGGACATTTTCTAAATTTTAATTTCAACCAAATATCAACATACCATCGCATTCATACTTGAATTTCAATTTTATTAAAAATTATTTTATTTTAAAATTTCAATTATCATTTCAATTTTAATATCTTAAAATAATTTAAGTTTCAATTAAAACTTTACAAATTTTAATCATGAACTAATTTAATTTAGTATTTTAATTTTAACTCCTCACATCCCCCTTTTTTAAAATGTTTGATCTTCTCAACATTTCTGACTACCATCTTCCCATTTTGATCTTTAAGTAAGTAGCTCCGTTCATGTATTTTCTTTATCACTTTGTACGGCCCTTCCCACCTTGCATCGTCTTTATTTCGAATTTCTTGTTTGATCAAGACCACATCTTCCATTTCAAAATCTCTCACTGTTTTGCTTATTTTTGGTTTTAGTGTTTTATCCTCTATTCTCTTTTCCATATCTTCTCTATTTATTTCTTTATTCGAGTACCATTTCATTCTGTCGATTTTCCTCCCAAATATAATCTCTGCTGGGCTTACTCCCGTTGTTTTTTGAACTGTTGCATTTAACGTATATTCTATTTCTGGCACTATATCAGCCCAGTTTTTCCTTCCTCCTTCATTCAATGACGCGTTAATATACTCTCTGATTGTTCTGAATTGTCTTTCAATAATACCATTCGTGTTATGGTGATATGGGCTTGAGAAAATTAATTCAATGCCAGCTGCCTTTGCTAGTTCTTTTATACTTCTTGCTTCAAAGTTCTTCCCACAATCTACATGAAGTTCTTTTGGAGCTCCAAACTTTAATATCCATTTATTTAATAACGTCTCACTAATTGTTTTTTCGTCTTGCTTGTTTATGGCCGTTAATGAGATGTATTTACTATAGTGGTCAATGATTCCGCAAATATATTTCTTTTGGTTGAACGTTTCTTTCAATGGCCCACATATATCCATATATATCTTCTCGAATGGTTCTGTACTCTTTATTGTTTGAGTTTCCTCCTTTGTCTTGGTTGTTATCGTTTTCATTTTCTGACATCTTTCGCAGTTCTCAATTACCTTTTTTACTTCCGTTGCTAAATTTTCCATGTCGCAGTTATTCTGGATATATTTTGTTACTTTCTGTGCACCTGCATGGCACAGCAATACGTGTACTTCTTTTATCATCCTCTGTCTATTATCTGACGGTATCCATATTTTACCTTGCTTAGTTAGTACCGTGTTGTTTTCCATTATGAACTTACAATCTTTATTTTCTAACTTATTCTTTATTTCTTGGACCTCCATATTGTCATTTTGCCACTTGTTATATCCGCCTTCTGCTGTTACTGTTAATATTCTGGTTTTAATTTTGCCGGTTTTTGCGTCTTCGTGTTCCATCATACACTGTACACATGTTCCGCATGTTTTCCTGGATAGCATATCCGCGTTTGTATGGCTTGTTCCTTTCCTGTATTCCATTTTAATATCCAGGCTGCTTAAATAGTTGATCCATGTCTGGAATTGAGCAGTTATTGGTTTCTTCGTTGTTACCATAAACGTAATAGCTTTATGGTCCGTTCTCAGTACGAATCTCTTACCATATAAGTAATGGTTGAAATGTTTACAAAAATAGTATATTGCCAATAATTCTTTCTGGTAATGCAGTATCCTTTTTCGTGGCTGCTCATCGCATGTGAACCATATGCAATGACATGTTCATGTCCTTTTTCATCCTTTTGCGAAAGAACTGCTCCAATAGTATCGAAGCTCGCGTCTGTGTCTAATATAAATTCTTTTCTGAAATCTGGAAATACCAATACTGGGGCGGTTATCAATGCTTCTTTCATTTCCCTGAAAGCCTTTTCACACATCTCTGTCCATCTTATTTTCTCATTGTTTTTTCCGCATATGCTTTCTAGTGCTCTTGCCTTCTTTGCATAGTCTTTTATGAACCGTCGATAATAGTTACAGATACCCAGAAAGCTCCTCAGATTCTTCACACATTTTGGTTTTTGAAATGATTGTATTGCTTCTATCTTAGTATTATCTGTTTGTATGCCGTCTTTATTTATTATGTGTCCCAGAAACTTCACTTCTTTTCTAAATATTTGACATTTTTCGGGGTTCAATCTTAGTCCTGCTGTTGCGATCTTCCCTAGGACTTTTCCAAATATGTTATAATGGTCTTCTTCTGTCTTTGTGAATATTAGGATGTCGTCTAAATATACCATCACTCCATCTTTCCACAAATCTTTCAATACTTTCGTCATTAATTCTTGAAATGTTCCTGGTGCCGCTGCAATACCGAACGGCATCCTGTTAAAACAGAACTGTCCTTCTTTTGTTGAGAATGCTGTTTTCTCTTGAGATTCTTTATCTAACTTCACTTGGTAATAAGCATTTCCCAAGTCGATTGAGCTAAAATATCTGGATCCGTGTAGGATGTCTAAAATTTCATCTACATTTGGCATTGGAAATGCTTGTCTTTCTGTTATCTTGTTTAATTGTCTGAAGTCTAGACAAAGCCTGATGTCTTTTTTCTCTTTCTTCCATACACAAACTAAAGGTGTGTTCCACGGTGAATTACACTTCCTAATTATTCCGTTGTTTTCTAGATTTTTTATTGCTTCCTCAATCTTGTTTTCCAAATTTATTGGCTGACGTCTCGGTTTAATCATTATTGGCTCTCCTTTCGTGATGATCTTATGTTTTATCAGATTGGTACACCCAATGTCCCATTGATCTGCCATAAAAAACATTCTTGTTTGCCTGAAATATTTCTAGCAGTCTCTTATTTCCGGTAACTTTTAAAACGTCGATGGCATGACGTAATCTTTCTTCATCTGTTATAATCCGCCCCAATCTAGCTTCTATTTCGCAAATGAAATCACTACGTTTTCCATGTTCTTCTAGTATACATTTCAATTCTATACCAAATAACCTTTGTAGTTCTACTCCTCCAATAATTTCTGGTATTAAATTCTTTACTATAATGAATGTTACATTCCTTTCAATACTGCCCATTTTAACATTGATGTTTATTTTACCCATAGTTTCTAATCTATTGTTGTTTGCACATCTTAGCGATTCCCTTGTTTCTAATATTTCGATATTTTCTAATCGATCAATTACAGATTTAGCCATCACATTAATTCGCGCTCCTGTATCCAATAAACAATCTACTTTCCGCCCTTGGATATCCAGTGTTGTACTCGGTCTACCTTGCATTATATTATATGTTATTACTGGACTTTTTTGTTCTTCTACTGACAAAATATTCTGCTCTCTAGTATCTTCTACAATTTCATTAATACACACGTCTCCATTTTTCTTGAGGAATTTGTAAATTTTCTCTATAGTTCTTTCCTCGTGTTTTACTAATTCATTTACTTTACACTCCTCTTTAAATTTTTTCTGAATTTCCTTATCATTCGACTTTTTAATTTCTACACTACTATTATTATTAATATCACGTTCAAAAACACTACAATCTTTATCAATCATACAATCATCATACATACTTAAATTACACATACCGTTAGCATTCATTCTTTGGTTGAAATCAATATTACTTAGTAAATTGCTCCGATCAATGTCCCGTTTGACGGAGCGTGCTCGTTTGGGTCATTCTCCCTGTTATACTCGTCTGGCTGGCTTGCCTGTTTTGTATTCATCATCTCATCATCAGACTCGATAGCTGCAATATCTTTTCTGTTATATTGTTGGTTTCCCCATTGTCTTTGATGTACGTTCCTTGATTGATACATATCTTCCCTTTGTTGATAGGTATTTCTTTGAATTCTTCCTCCTGACATCTTCCTTTGGTCTCGATCTCTTCCTTGATTTCGTCTTTCCATATTTGTGTAGCACTCTCTTTCTTTGTGTCCTCGTGCATTGCATCTATGACATTTGATTGTTGGGCATTCTCTTCGTATGTGACCTTCAACACCACATGCATAACATTGAAATCTTCTTTTTATATTACATTCTCTGCTACTGTGTACCGGTTTTTGACACGTTCAGCATTCTATCACTTTAGCTCTTGTCTCTGGTTTCCATTCGTTGATTTCTCTCTTCGTGGCTCCAACTTGTACTACATCTCTATAAGTTCTTCCCCCAGTTGTAGGTCGTCTTGATCTCACCGTGTTTACTTGTTCAATAACCTTGTTAACTTTTTCTATCTTCTTTATAGTTTCTTTAATTTGTTCCGCCGTTTTGAGATCTTTCATTTCGATTTCTTTCCTGACTTCTTTATCTCTTACACAATGTGTCAATAAAACATTTCTGAATTTCTTCCTCATTCCAAGTGTGTGAGGCCAATTTTTTAGTCATTTTTGATATTTTCTCTATAAATATTTCCGCTGATTCGTTACCTTGCTCGTAGTTCAAGGCTTCTCTTAAGTCATCAATCAATGACGTTGGTCGATGAAAAGCTGCTCTTAATTTCTGTTCAACGGTTTTACCTTCTGCGGTTTCATATTCTTCAATCAAAGTCCTGTCCAGAAGTGTAATAACTAGTACCATTTGGGTCTTCACTGGTGTCTTCGTTATTTCAAAGAACCTCTGACATTCTTTGATAAATAATTCGAGGTCATCTCCTCTGTGGAATTTTTCTGGAAGTAATCTTCCAATAAGCAGATCCGTTGGAATGGTCGCCATGTTAGAAGCTATAACATTTAATTCTTCGGTCATCAAAATAAATTACTAAGACTATTAAATCCAAAATTATATTTCATTAAATCTGATTATATAAACAAATATTCTTGGGACATTTTCTAAATTTTAATTTCAACCAAATATCAACATACCATCGCATTCATACTTGAATTTCAATTTTATTAAAAATTATTTTATTTTAAAATTTCAATTATCATTTCAATTTTAATATCTTAAAATAATTTAAGTTTCAATTAAAACTTTACAAATTTTAATCATGAACTAATTTAATTTAGTATTTTAATTTTAACTCCTCACATTCATTATGACAAATAATTAAAAATACTTTTTATATGTAACACAAATTTTTATTTATTTATTTTTGATCCTTTGTCACAATGAAAATAAATGAAATATCAAAATTTTCTTTATAACAAACTCATTGTTTTAAGAAAACATTTAAACAAAATCATTAATAAATTACTGGATTTTCTGTTCATTTTGACTAATGAGAAATTGGTAGTGTAACCATTGCATTTCATTGTCAAGATATTGTCTTTGGTTTTCAAAATGAATGTCACATAAATATCCTTGCACAAGGAACACCCACCTTAATAAAATTAAATCATCATCTCATATATAACCAAATTATCTACATAATGTATGACTGTTTGCACTGCATGTTGTATTGTTGAGCTTGATGAAAACTGTTTCCCTCTCAATTTCTATCAAAAGGTTGTTGAAATTATCTATGGCGTAGAGCACAATACCGGAGAACTGCTTAACGAATATGGAAAAGTTTAATGAACCTTCTCTAATTAAGTTTCCTTTCAAATCTTTGTAAATATAATTCGCATATATAATCTTAATAAATACTAATTTATTTATTAAAAAAATATTTTTAAAAAAATATACATCACCTATAAATATTAATTGAATTTCATAAAAGTATTTCATTTCATTTGACATGTCAAACTCCAACTGTGAATTTATACCGAAACGCGTGGATGGCCATGTATTATAACGGAATTTGCGGATGAGGATGTAATAATTTATTTATGCAATATATTATATATAAACTGTCTGTCAGTTCAAATTTGTGAATCGCATCAAAATGTTCTAATGATCATTTTATCAAGATATATAAATATTTCTAATACCTTTTGAAAATATATTGCATCACTTATTTCATAAAACACATTTATTTATATAATAAAAATTCATTTACACATGTTTGGATGAAATAATAACATCTGTAATATTGTTAAAAAATCAATAAATTTATATTATAGAAACATGGAAACTTTTCTGTGTGTTGAATTTTAAAGTTTCATGAATATTTACATCTGTCTGCATGGAGTAAAAGAATCTAATATAAAAAACAATAATCTTATATATTATATAATATATAATTAAACACACAAACTCACCTGTGTGCAGAATTTTAATATTGCGTGGAATACACCAAAGCGCATTTGATTACACCAAAGCGCATTTGATTACACCAAAGCGCATTTAATTATCATAAATGAGACATTCATTTAGCTTTGACAAATAAGCTTTGTTTTGGATTTTACACCAAAGCGCATTTAATTATCATAAATGAGACATTCTTTGTCAAGCTTTGTCAAATAAGCTTTGTTCTGGATTTTAGTTAATTTTAAGATTTTTTTAAAAATAATGAATAAAGAAGTAAGATATTTATTTATTTATTATAATATACATTAAATTTTTCATAGTTTTATTAAAATATCAAGAATTTAGGGAAGAATCTTTAATATGATTATTAATATGATTTTTGAAATTATTATGATCTGGTTTTCGAAGTTCCTCGTTAACTGCTTGGAATATTGCAGTAAATCATTCATTGAAGGTAAATCTGTCTGGAAAATCCATCAACCGAAGAAACTTTAGTCCTTACCCCATTTTAATTTTGCTCAAGACTTTCGATGGGGTTCAAAAATGGATTATATGGCAATTTTTCTATTTGAATAGTCAATGAAGATATATTATTGTAAATGGATAAGCTCATCTTTGAAAATTGAGACCTCGATTTGTTGGTATATTGTTATAAATTCTATTGTCTACTCGTGATCTACCGAAGCTCTTGTTCGTCCATCTATTGAAGAGCATTCATCTATGTATTTCTTGAAATGAAATAGTCGATTCTGATGAAGTTTCTGACATATTCTTGTATATTTTTTTATAATTAATTAAATTTTAAATGGAAAATTTTTAGCTAATTGAATGTCCGCATGATACACCAAACACCACTGAGATGCATTTTCTATAATATAACAAAAAAATCAATAATCTTACATTATAGAAACATACATACTTACTTTGATTTCACGTTGATGTTCTCATTTATAGCTCAATGAGATACATCTTATATTATAGAAATCTGAAAAGTGGAAGGAAAATTAAAAAATGCACACAAGCACAACACATAATAAAAAACACATACAAACTTTTGATTCGTAAAATTGTAACGATGAGATACGTTTCTATAATAATTATATTTTAGACAATTTTTAGAAAAAAAAGATCGTTGAAAATTTTTTAAATTATATTTTTAATGAAAATATCAAGAGCAGATGAATTTGGTTCAAAATCTTTTCAATCCAGATTTGATTTCCTTAAAGAATCCCCTCATATTGAGCTCAGAAAAAAAATTAAAAAAATTANATTTCCTTAAAGAATCCCCTCATATTGAGCTCAGAAAAAAAATTAAAAAAATTATTCTAATCAGCGATTTTTCCCAAAATGTTTTAAAAAAATACATTGATTGATTTATTTAATTAATTAATTATAATTAAAAATATATCGGACTCACATTTTTTCGAAATAATTCCAAAATACTTTAATAAAAGACATAAAATTCCTAAAAAAGCCTGAAAATTAATTAAAAATAATTTATAATTATATTGTTGATTAAAAGTAATATTTAAGAACTCATATCTCATATAGATCAGAATTCAAGTCTTAAAATTTACTTTAAATAAAAAAAATTACTTGTAAGCCATTTGTAAAATTGCTAAAATAAATTTCCAAAAAACATAATTGATTTTAAAAACATTGATTAAAAAAACATAATTCAGTACATGATAAATTGATGCTTGATTTGCTGATGATGATGATAAATAAATTGGTGAGTGATTTTACACGCCAACCACCACTATAGACAACGTATCTCAGTGGTGTTTGGTGTAAATCAATGTCCTATAGTGTGTATTTTTTATTATAGAACCGTGTTTGTATGTATTTATTTATTTTTCTTCCAACAGCGATTTTTCTATCTTTCTATAGTGTAAGAGCTAATTGAATGTCACCTAGCTAATTCAATGTCCCTTCTGGCTATGACACACATACATTTATTATAAGTAAGTTAATATTTATATTATTAAATATGCAAATCAATGGCCATTTGATGATAATCAAATGCCGGTTGGTGTAAAAGGGTTAGGGTGAGAACACAACAAATAATAAAATATGCATATAAATTTTTTATTGTAGAAATGTTGTATGGAATAAATAAAATTGGGATATGCACTGGGTATCACAAATCTTGTAATGTTTATATTATTTTAATGTTAGAAATCCGTAAAAAATAGTTTTACACCATTACAAGTTAAAAATCCTAAAGGGTATTACGGATGCACTTAGGTAAACTTATCTATATCAATAAACTATCAGTATCAATTAAATTCTATTGGATTATGAAAAATCCTAAAATTCCCTACTAACTTAATCAGACAATTTTGAAAATTAGTAATGGGGACAAAAATGTCGTTTTCTGCATAGTTGAACTGTAACGTATAATATTTGTTTAAATACTTCACTATTTAATGCCATATAGTATATCAATTTAAACCTCGAATCCAACTCAATAATTTGATAACAATCTTTTATGTTTATATTTGTAATGTTTATATTATTTAAGGTACAGTATCTTCCCGCATATATCCCGAGATTTAATAAAAACGAAAGTATTTAAGAATAATCAAAAATAACCCGCGGATTATATGCAGGAAAATACATTAATTAATCAATGATAGAAAGTAAGCAATTTACCTTTATGAATATAAACGAGGCTTTGAAAGCATCAGATACAGCTCACAATATGAACGAGGCATTTGTCCCAAATTAAAAAACTAACGATAGTTAACACGGTTTAGAAATGAAGAGGAGAGTCTTGAAGATAAAGTGCACGGTAACCGACCATCAGCACTTGACAATAATAAATTAAGCAAAATGAAGCAAATGCACGTACAACATCCAGAAAGTTTCTTAAAGAATTGGCTGAAACACATCCTGCAGTTTTGAAACATCTCATAGCAATGGGAAAACCCAAAAAACTAGACAAATTTCTCCCATACGAATTGCAAGAAAAAAAACAAAAAGCAACTCGTTTCTCAATCGCATTATAACATGTGATGAGATTGGATCCTGTTCAATAACAATTGGATCAAAATAAAGCATCAAAACATTTTGTAAAACAGAAATTGGATCAAAAAAGGTAATGTTGACCATTTGGTGGTCAAAAGCGGGTTTGATTCATCACAATGAAATCGACGCAATGCATAATGAACTTCAGCGTATGTGACCAGCCTTAGTTTTAAGAAAGAGCCAAATAGTTCTCCATGACAACAATCGCCTACATGTAAAAATTGAACGAGCTTGAACATGAAACTTTGTCTCATTCGCCTTATTCGCCAGACCTGGTACAAACGGATTTCTATTTCTTCAAACATCTCAGCACCTTCTTAATTAAGAAATGCTTCAAAAAAAATTTTAATTCGAAAATAAATAAGTAGAGAAAATTTATCATCAAACAAAACATTTGCAACCTCAATGAAGGTGGAGCCGTCAGTTATATCCAAGAAAGGAAAACGAAAAATGTCTCTCAATCGTCCGATGATAATTCGAGGAAATCTGATTCATCGAATTTTTAAAATTTTTATGTTTAATTTTTCATTATTTTATTAAAAATAAAAATTTTATAATAAAAACTTTTTGGGATCAATTTGACAATTTTAGACGAATGACGTTAATAAAATCGTGAACAGGCTAAAGCTGAAATGAAAAAAATTGTGTATATTACAAAAAAAGATGTAACTAACGTTGTTTAAACAAATTTTATTATAACTAATTACTTTTATTACAAATAATTAATNTGGTATTCTATCGAATTGAAGCATTAAATGACCCATATCTTCTTGATGTATTTTTGGTTCTTTATAGATATCATGTCTTATATTCATTGACATGTCTTCTAGAACTTTTAGTAGCGCACAGCAACTGCATAAATAGGTTAAACAACGTGAATAATTATATCATTTTACTCTTTTACCATGGTTGCTAGTATCAATTGGTATCAAAATAGATCTTTCAGCCATCGGAATTAACAATGAAATACAAAAATCAAAGATGTTAATGTGCAAAAAAACAGATAGTAATAAAATCAAACTAGAATCAAATCAAAAAATTTTTTTTAATTCAAAAAAGCAAATTATTTTATTTAAAGAGGTCACTGAGAAATATAAAAATATCATTATCAGAATCGGCTACCAGGGGTCCAAAGTCTTCATGATAACACTTCCTTTCATTTGGTCATAAACAAAAATTTCCCTGGCTTCTGACCTATCGAGTGAACACGTTTGTGACTCTTCAAGCCATTTAGATATGCAATAGTAACAAAATACATGAAAACAATTGCGCAGTTTAGCAATCATACATGAGCATTCAGAATAACAAATTGTACATTTCAAATATTTTGTTTTAATGAAAATTATATAATAAACAAAATTTTATTAAAATTTTAAATAGTATACAAAAGCTTATTATTATTATAAGCAAATATGTGATGAAAAATAAACTTTATTTTTATGAGTTGTTAGTACTTGGTTGTAAGTATTTGGTATATAGTTGTAAGTACCTAGTTGGGTTGCAAGAAATCAATACATGAAGAGGATTTCAAGTATTAGATGCAAGACCTGCAAATTCAATATCTTAGTATTATGATTGATTATTTAATGTAATTATCTTGTTATATGACAATTTCATTTCAATGACTTTATTTAGTTAACAGATAACTCTATATAATATGATTATTCCTAATAACATGACTAAAACATGACTATAATCATCCCAATGAAAAAAAGAACATTTACAATTGCTTTTAAGAAAGAAGTGATTTCATATATGGAGCTTGGAAATTCATGTTATAAGGCAAAAAACTTTTTCGGCGACAGAGATAGTTGCTCGTATAGCTAATCTATATTTCAGCAGTGTTATAAGAACAAAGAAGCGTTTAGAGCACAATCTGCATCGATGAGAAGAGCATCTGGAGACGGAAGAAAGCCTTTGCTGGGATATCTTGAAGAATTAATTTTTGATGAAATTATTGAATTAAGAATAATTAAAATAAAAGTCACTCAAACTTTCATATCCGATCAAGCTATTACATTAGGAGAACAAAATAATATTGACATCAAAGCTTCAGGCCGCTGGATTGACGGTTTCGTGAAAAGAAAGGGATTGTCGCTTAGAAGAACAACCAACTTTACGAATTTATCAGATGATACGTTAATTTCTCGTGCCATTAAATATATGGGTTTTTTAAGAGCTACGATCCCAAATGTTGACTTGCCGAAAACATTGTTAATGGATGAAACAGCTGTTTATTTCGAAGATAATAGGACCCATGCAGTTGATTTAATAGGACGGAGACACGTAATAATGAAATCAACAGGGTTTTCTTCCATGCGAATAACAGTAGTTGTGTCAGTTTGGGCTAATGGAAGAAAAGCTGTACCTCTTGCTATTCACAAAGGAAAAAATTCTTTTGTGAATATTAATTCCCTCAACAATATTTATAGCGTTACACAAGAAAAAGCATGGGTAAATCAAGATTTAATAATCGCATGGATAAATTTAATGTTTCCAATGTTTGATGCTGGTCAAGGAAAATGTATTGTATGAGATTCTTGCCGTGCTCATATTTCAGAACGTGTAAAAGAGCACTGCAGAAAAAGAAATATAAAACTTGTGGTAATACCCGGCGGATTAAGCCCCTTTTTACAAGCAGGAGATATTGGAATTTTTAAAGAATTCTAGACAGAACTCCGAGGAAATAGAATACACAAGACGTGGAAATCCCAAGGCTCCCAGCCAATGGCTTGTGAATCTTTGGATTAGTAATGCTTGGAGCTCTATGTCTATCCAAAACATAAAAAACTCTATTCAATCAACTGGGTTTTCGGAGAACTTCGAGGAATGGCATATATCTAAACATGATATTTATGGTGAGAGATTCCGAAATGAATTTATTAATTCGATATTTGATAATTCAACACAAATCAGAACGAGTACGATTTTGAACCAGATGTATTTGATCTAGCTGATGAATGATTAAAAATACAATTATGTTTTTTTATATTTCTGTAAATTCAAATAGTATGACTAATTTACTTAACCATGTAAGGAATTTTTATCTTTTGGTCATATTATTAAATAATATGACTTATGCTATTTGGAGTTATCCGTTAATTTAATACACGTTTTAATGATCTGAAAATCTATTTAATACACATTTTAATGATCTGAAAATCTATTTAAAGTACTATCAAATATATTCTAAATCTAACAAATTATTTTAAGAGCTGACAAACTAAATAATCAGTTTAAAAACTTTACTTAAAGACTGATTGATGTAGATTTGTACATATACTTGAAAATATAATCAATTTAAATATGATTTATTTCTTGTTATAGAAAATTTTAAATAGTTTCTCCTGGATTAATATCTTTTTATCAATAATTTAGTATTATGTTAATTGGGTGTAATCAATTCAAAGAAGGAAGTTAAGCTGATCTTTTGTGAATAAAAATTAGAATTTTATTTTTGGGTTTTATGTCTTTCATTGTAATTTTAATATATTTAAATTTGAAGAATTTAATGTCACAGGTCTTACTTAATGTCCATTTTGTCAGACGATTTTATTATAAATTAATATTTTGATTAATTTTGATAATATTAATAATAAATCAAAAAACTATTTTATGATAATTTTATTATCCAAAATTAATAGAAATATTGAAAATGTTTTTTTTGTTCCGTACAGTGATAAAAATATTAATTAAAATTAAATAAAGAATTTATAAATTAAATTAATGAATTAATTGGGGATAGAAACGTCAAAGAATAACATATTTTAATTAAATTGTTAATCGTTTAATAAATTTTATTATAACATCTGTTTTGTTTGAAATTTGAAGGGCCGATAGATTTTAAACTGTTTGGTTTTTCGAATTATATTGATAATTATAAATAAAGCATTTGGAAAAATTTTAATTTTGAGAAAATTATTTTAAAAATATCAATGAATAATAAATTAAACAAAATTATAAATTCAAATGATATTCATAATTCGTGCAAGTATTCAAAATATTTAAATGGATTTACTGTTTGAATTAGTTTTCTCGCTGTAATGAGATTAATGTATAAAGCTAAAACTTTTGGAATTATGATAACGGCTTCTGATAATCCCGAATATGCTAATGAAATTACGTTAGTTGATCCAGATGGTGAAATGCTTACAAACGAATGAAAATTCATTGCCGTCGAATTACGATAACATCAACTGGAAAGATAATCGCTTTTTGTAGCTGGATTATAAGATTACAAAAATATATGCTATTTTAATTCATTGCTGCGTGTTTATTTCAATATTGTTGAATTGATAGAATCTATTTGGATTTCTTGTTGATTTTATTCTTGAGTAACTCATTATCAATAAGATCATTCGTTGTAAAAATTTGGTCATATTTTTTCATAAACATTTTAAAATTAGCTTCATATTACTTATAAAAACTGTAGTATAGCGTTATATTATTGTTTATGTTATTTATGATTAGAGATTGTAATGTTTTTTATTTTTCGTTGTCACATGTCGCGTGCCGTGGTAAAATTTAAAAGAACTATATAGCGATAATTTACTATAGCAAATTATCGCTAGGGAAATCGAAAATTAAAAAAAATCAATAAAAATATAAACAGAAGAAATCGAAAGCTAATTCAGAATTTAATCAGTCCTACAAAATAAAAGGAAACAACGAAACTAATACGAAATATCTCTACAGGAAACTAAATACTACTCAAATTTAACCAAAATCTTCCTGACCAAATAGACGTTATTTATTTACTAAAAATATTATTTGGTTACCTCTTCAAGGTAACATTAAATATTAGTTTGAGATTAAATAAAAATTTTTAATAGAATTAATAGTTTTAGTTAAGTTAATTTATTATATTATTGTTATTTTACTTATTTTATCTGTCCCAAAATAATTTTTAAAGGTGACGGTTGGGTCCAACGAATTCCTTCATCACACACAGCACAAAATATATAAACATCCATCTATCTATCTAAACCACATAATAAAAACTATTAGAAATTAATATTTTATAATAAACTTCATACTTGGCAAACTGTAATTGATATGGTGCGATTTAATGTCAGAAACGTTCCTATCAACTGCACGGTACGTATAACATGATTTATTTTTTTCTTATATTATAAATTAATCTATTTTAAATTCAAAATAAATTGAAATTTTATTAGAAAAAATATTTATTTATCCCCTTCTCCTCCCTTTTTATCGTCATCGTTGTCACTTTCATTACCATTATCGGTGTCCTCATCACTGGAGCTGCTATCTGATAATGAGTCGTCATCATCATCCACAATTGATTCGGATTTGATTTGCAACTGATCCCTTTGTCCAATGGTAACGGAATACTCGACCTGATCTAAAACCCGCTTGAAATGCTCCATCGGCACGCCGTTCATAATGAAAGCCGGCCTAGCGACATTCATACAGAACTCCATCACCGATTCGAATTCTGCCTGCTCCTCCGGCAAATTGATAATATTATCGATCGCCCTCTCATTTTCCGACAGATACTCGACCAATTCCAGCACGGAATCGAGCTCGTTCTCCCGGTAAAATGATTCCAACAGAATTCTAATCGATGATGGCAACAATTTCCCGAAACCGCCATAGAACCGAATAAATTTCCATTTCAGTTCAGGATCTCGCAATTTATCGATCAAATTCACAAATTTCCCAGTGAATTTTGAGGCCGTTAAATTTTCCGGTTCTTCGTAATAAACGACATTGAATATTCGATTGATCGAGTTGATCATTTTCAATCGAAATTCCTGATCGATTTCCCCCTTATCAACTGTGGTTTCTATGGAGTGATCGATTTTACCCTTAGTAACGGTGGTTGGTATGGATTGATCAAGTACCTTGGCTGCCACCTCCATGATCCTGATAATGATATCGGATTCGTAGAATGCTTTTCCATTGATCCGGATCAGATCCAGGATCTCCGGCAGCATTCCATACGATTTCTTCACCAGGATCACATCAAGCAGTGAATTCGCCAGGAATGGGGTGAACGTGAACAAGTTCGGCACGGCACGTTTGATCGCCTTGATCAGCTGATCTAGATCCTGAGTTTCGTGAATGATTATGTTGAAGAACGCTTGGAAATATTTGTAAGTATCGAAATTCTTACCGATCAAGTGACTGAACCCGCCACCGAGCACGATCTCATTCAGTTTCCATGCCAACTCGCGAGATCTCGATTCGTTCAACATTTGCATTGCGAATCGAAACAACAGTAAATCATCTTTGGTGTAAATCTCTTCGAATAGGTTTTCTTTCCGACGTTGCGAAAGGATGTTGATCAGATCGGTTACCATAGTTACGTGTTCTTTTCGGAAGTTTTTGCACTGGAAAATCACGCAAAACGTCCCCAGAGTCGGCTCGATATTCAGATAACGCATTTCACTGTAGAGACTTTTGATCAGATTCGTTGTCGTGAACCGTTGATTGATCGCAAAGATCGCATTATTGAATGTGAACGCGTTCGGAACGATCCGATAGAAACTCATTCCGCTTAGAATTTTCATGAGATTCTCCACGAGGATCGAATCATCATCGATGGAAAACGATTCGAGACTCCTCAGCAGTAAATTGCAAGTTCTCGTATCGGGGAATCTGTTGGGATATGTGGAACGCATTTCATTGAATAATTCCAATGCTCGTGTCGGATTTCTGCCTTTGCTGGATCCCATAATCATCGATTCGTACGCTTGTTTCGATTTGGATTTTAGTGATCGAAATAAAATCTCCGCCTTATTATCGATATTCCATTCGCTGTAAATGTCATTGCTGAAATAGAATTCCTCCGGTTGGGTTTCCAGATAATTTTTTTTCAATCCAATTCCGTAGCATAACAAATTTAAAAGCTCTTGAATGATTTCTGGAGAAAATTTAGTAGATTCGTATTCCTGATAAAACTTCCAAGCTTCAACGGGTTTCAATAGATTAATAATCAATCTCAGGCCTTTCTCTGGATGAAAAGCGCCAGATTTTACTTTTTCAATAACTTCTTCCGCTGAGATCATTGGCATTAGAATTTTAATTTTTGGCTCCTCTTTGGATATTTTTAGAAATTCGGATTTCATTTCTTTGAATGCTAACTGAGCACTTGTTCTTCCAGAAGCTTTACTGAGTAAATATTTTCTACTAGCGGCGTTGGAAACCGAATTACTAAGATTTGGATCATCAATTAAAGGATAGAACGGTGAAGTAGATTCAACTTTTACAATATTTGATAATGCTTTTAGTACAGATAAATTATCACGGTAAATTTTGTTTGGTATTTTAATCTCTTTTGGAATATGAAAATTTGAAGAACTTGAACTATAATGATATATAAATAGATATTTTCCCAAATATTTTCGAAACATTGACTAAAATTAAATGCATAAATAAAAAATTTCATTATAGTATTTTTATATATAAATTGCAATTATGTAATTAACAAATTATGTTTATGCAACATTAACTGAAATAATTTATTAAACAATATATTTAATATAATATTTTGAAATTATTACAAAATATTCAATAATAAAACAAAGTATTATATCATAATATAGTAATAGTTGTCTAAATAACGCCGAAGATTATAAAAATATAAAATTATGAGATTATAAGAATTTATTTTATAAAATAATTTTATAATTTTATTAATTGAAATTTTTAACAATTATTAGCAATATATTGTACGGATCCACGACAACTGGTTCACTGACAAATGGTTCATCGACAATTGGTTCACGGCATTTGTTTCACGACTTTTAGTTCACGACAATTGGTTCACCACTTTTGGTTCGCGACATCTAGTTCACGACATTTGGTTCACTATTGTGTGGCAATAACAATTTTAAAATAGCGATCACAATCATACGTAATTTTATCCAATTTAGTAACATTGTCATAATTTCTGTCTCTATCTGACAGTCTATCGAGATTTTAGTCTACATGAACACAGAGAAAAGATAGTGAATCAATTGTCGTGAACCATTTGTCGTGACCCATTTGTCGTGAACCATTTGTCGTGAACCATTTGTCGTGAACCATTTGTCGTGAACCATTTGTCGTGAACCATTTGTCGATGAATCATAAGTCAGTGAACCACTTGTCGTGATACCATATTGCACTCAGCTTAAATATAGCTTTCGTTTAACTGTAGTCACCTATCTAAAACGGAAAACCCGATCATTTATATAAATTTCTGTCAACTAAACATTTTAACTTAGCAACTTTCCCTGCTGATGATCTTATACAGCGTAAATACTAATAATATACCAGTATTTGTGTGTCTAACGACGATATTATACTGTGAGTTTGTGGTCATTGACCTAATTCTGTCGCTATAGTTACTAGCATGCTGTAATGACCTGAGCACTACAGCCTCAAACAAAACATGAATTAACCAAACTGCACTTGTCACAAGTGACAATCTATGTCATTTGTTTAACAATTTAATTGAACCCTGAATTTGAATTTGCAGTATTTTATTGGAATTTATTGAAAGAAATTTATTGAAACCACATTTGTCACAAGTGACATTATGTCATTTTTTAACAATTTAATAGAACTCTGAATTTGAATTTGCAGTAATTTATTGGAATTTATTGAAAGAAATGTATGTATAAAATGTTTTTAGAATACAATTTTAATAATATTGCATAGAATAAACAAAATTATTGATGGTCAATAAAAGAATTGAGATTCTCAACATTGCACTGGTGTTATCTATCTACAAATTGTAATATATAAAGACAGATTTACATTCAAAATATTTATTACATAAATTATCAAACAAAATTTCAATTCTTATACATATATTTCCAAAAAATGGTACGTGTTATGTTTTGTTAAATGTTATATAATGCCTGTTGTTTTAACTCATAAAAGTTTGAGTAAAATTTTGGGCGAACAGACTGATTTTGATCTTCGTTTATATACAAAAATGATACATACCAAAGAATTATTTGATTTTATAATAAATATTTGTTTTATTACTTTATGGTCTATCATGCGTTTACTGCCTTAATTATATTGTTTATTTATATTATCGAATTTGTAATTCATTTGTTTCTATTGATTATCATTTATTATAACTATTAATATATTAAAATTTATAATTATGTTCATTTATCCTTTATATATTTAATTATTTTCTTGTTAAAATTCAAAATAAGGAAAAACGATAAAAGCAGATAGAAAGAATAATTATCCATTATATACGTTGATTATAAATAATACAATTAATATGAAATATAACAAAATTAAATACAACAAAATAAAATAAGATAAAGCAAGATAGTAATTATTGTCAATGTTATTTATAATTGTCACTTAATATATACAATTTGGCAATTGGCTTTGGAAAATGCTTTAGGAATTGATTTTATTTTCTTTCTTTGCATATATATTCACTCGGTATTTGTTCTGGTATGTGCGGTAATACTTAGAGTAAGTGTTGTAATGGGTTTGCCCCTGTCATCCAACTAAGTGACAATAAATAAATTTCAAAAGTTTAAATTTAGTTTACTTTGGATTTGTGAAATACTAGCTGAAGATATAATAATGTTTGGGTAATAATAAGTTTTCGGTAGTAATTAGCTATAAATCTGACTTTTTGTGTTCAATAAATTAATCAGAGAAGAAACTCAAAAAACTAGAATTTGTTTATTGATCGCAAAAAAACAAACTTTGTTCAAAGCAATTTTCAATAATTAACTTGAAGTAAATTTTCCAAGAATTTCAACTTGTCTTTAATGTATCTACAATTTGGTATTTGATTATAGGTTTTGTTGAGGTCAGTAAATTTAAATAAATTTAAATAAAATGTAGGTGGAAAATTTTAATAAAATGTAGGTTGAAGGAAAAGACAAATAAAGGCGTGATCATGCACAGAATTGATAGTAAAGGAAAGTATGATGGAAACGGTATCAGGAAATGGCAAAAGCAGTTGCAAAAGGCAAGAATCTGAAAAAAATCAATAAATTATAAAATTATCAAAATTGAATAAGGTATAGATTAACTAATGGTCAACAAGATGATGATTAGGGATTTATCAGAAAATGGTTAGAAAGGGTCGAAAAGCATTTGAATGTGTTAAAACAGAAAATTGTTAATTAATAATTAATTGGATAATAGAAAACCCGAGCTAATAGGAAACCCGAGCCAATGGAGAACCCGAGAGATGAAGGAAACCCGAGCTCGATCAACATGAAAAGTAAACAAAATGAGAATCTCGGAACACCATTATCATGACAGCATGATTAATGGAGACGAACAAAGATAGGACTATTACGAAAGAATAACAAAAGGAGCCAATTAATCATGATATTAATCAACAACGTTCAAGGAACTGGTTCTCAAACCATTAACAGATAGGAGTAATCAGGTCAAAATCCGATTAATCAAAGTGATTATTCTAGTATAAAAGCAAAGTCTAAATTCAAAATAATCGGTATTTTGCTTCAGCTAGGGTTAGAAGAAAACGAGGATATGCAAAGGGAAAAGACGAATTACGGAGCTTAGAGAAAAAGAAAATATAGAAAAGGGGATACGTAAAAAGCGGAACGGAATCAAATCAAATTGAAAAGGAAAACGTTGGTCAAGAGAAGCTAAGGAATAAAAAAGGTGAATATTATCTTTTGTCAAAGCATCAACACTGAGCGGAGAATCGGTCAAACTTGAACTTTGGTTATTGATTATTTATTGTTGGGAGAAATATATTTTTATGATTCAAATATACGTTGGGTGGTTTATTGTTTTGATTAAAAGGACACGGGAGTCAGAAGTTAACGACTTGAATTAGCAAAAACCCAACAGTTTTAGCATTGCTCTAGTTAATACTTTCTCTTGTTATTTGACTGAAGTTCCAAAGTTTTCTTGTTACTATCTCTATTTTAATTGCTTGATCACCATCAGTCCTCATAGTTAATTGCGTGTGTACTTTTCACTCTCCAGGACCAACAAGAGATTATTGAATAGAAATTCTATTTAAATAATTTATAGAAATAATCAATCTGTCAAATCCGTGTTTTCTAAAACGAATTATAGTCTTTTTATGGAATAATAGAAAAGATTAATGGATTTATATTTTTGTATTAGAACCTTCTTATACAATATGAGCCAATATAAGAGTAGGATGGATAAATGATTCCTTTTAACGATCGAAAGTTTTGTCTCTGTTGCAAGTGAATAAATGAAATTGATACTCGCAATGTTGGTGAGTGTTGAAGAAAAGTCTATAGTTTGAATGACGTAGATTGTCGTGGCACAAAGCATAACGGATATTTTTTGATGCGTTGATCTGTTGGTTGGTCGGATTTGGTTGAGAAGAATATTTGAACACCATAACGCATATTCAAAAGTCGCTCTTGTCATGATGGAAGTGTCATATATAACGTAAGAAATTGACTTAAATGTAAGTAAAAATGAAATGCAAAGAAAAAAATCAGATTATATTGGCATTAATTTAAATTGTATGACAGTTGAATTGTTGAATAATACATTGTTTCGTCAAATTAATTTCTCTTGCTAATTGGTAGTCATTATTCACAAAGTGAAGTTACCACAACTCCATTGAAAAATTGTAACACGGTTCTCCTGAACTAGCCAAATCCAATGACTAATTAGAACATGTCGTTGTCTACGATAATGAGGACGAAGTTACGGATTTTCGATTCTATAGTGTACTTTACTACCTCATGTATTAAAAATTATTTAATTTTATATGGTACTATTTTTACAAATTTCCTTATTATGGGTACTATTTGCACACAGATAAATAAATATGTTAATAATATAAACAACCAATTCGCCCGAACTGGCCCAATACCATCATTATCTTATATCAATCTGTTAGTATTATTTTTAATTAGAATTTAGTTAGTTTAAATTTAAGTAACCCTATATTTGTCAAAAAATATCAATTATTGATTTAGACTCCAAATTTTAGAGTAAGATATCGGTTTAATTTCATCCATTTAAAATAACGCGATGTCTAAAATTTTATAATAAAAGCCAAAATAATTATTAAATATTGAAATATATGTATATATGCAGTTGGAACTTTTATTATCTTTAGAAACTACTGAAATTAAGTTTTTTGTTACTTAAAATTAATATTATATCTAAATTTCTTTTAATTAGCCAAATGAAGTACTGCAAAATAGTAGATATTCAAAATGTTTCACCATTAGTTAAATTAATTAAATTATTTATTAATAATAACTGTAATCAAAAATTTCAATATCGTCCTGGTCAATGGGTAGATTTTGTAGTTCCAAGTCAAAATAAGGTTGCTGGCTATTCTATTGTGTCTTGTAATGACAATGAAATGGAATTAGCAGTAAAAAGGAGTGATTGTTTAGTTTCAAGTTGGGTGCACAAATCATCTAAAGTAGGTGATAATGTTTCTATAAAAGTCGGTGGTTCATTTACTTTCGATGATAGTTATTTAAATGGAAACAATATTTTTATTGCTGGAGGTATCGGAATAAATCCAATATTTTGTATATTAGATTATGCCAACAAAAAGTTAATTAGTAATCCAAATGAATCATCAAAATACTTTTTGTTCTATAGTTCAAAAAATGAAGAGGAATTAATATTTCTCGATAGATTAGAAAGTATAATAAAAACAAATGAAAAAAATTTTCAGTTTAAATATTTTATTACTGAAGAAGTCAATGCAAATTCAGCGTTTATTCACAGAAGAATTTCTCCTGAAGACATTAAAAACGTTATAAGCGAAGTAAATGCTAATGATTGTAATGCATTTATTTGCGGTCCAAATCAAATGATTGATTATTTTTATGATTTTCTTATTAAATATTCCCACATTGATAAAGTTATAATAGAAAAATGGTGGTAAAAATATCTGATAATGAATTTATTAAATACAAATTTGATTTATTTATTTTATTAATTTTTTAAATTGAAATCTATAAATAATTAATAAATCTAACTAATCATTAATAATTGATTTTACCAAATTTTTTATGACAAATTTAATTTTACCGTAATTAATAATAATTTTTTGCTTTAAAAATATAAATAAAAACTAAATTTATAAAATATCAACAATTATTAGAGGACATAATATATCAAATTCTTCGCGTTTCCTGCATAGTACCAAAAACTCGAAACTAATCTTCTATTCGGACTTGTACTAGGTATCACAAAGATTATGCTGTTTAGGTTTTTTGTAAGTCATCCGACAAAAAAATGTTATACTTTATAAATTAAACGCTTAAGGTGATCGGATGCGCTTGCAAACAGTTTCTATCTATCGACTTTTTCAGTCAGCACCGGTCACCAAGCTTCAAAAACAAGCGATATGTTATTCAGTGAACCAGGGAAAAGTATGCAAAAAAGTGGAATTGAAAAATGTTATACATTTACCTGGTGCGAAGATAAATCTTCATGTCTCTTACATATTGCTGATGAGAGCGAAAAGCTCGAAACTAGTCTACTATTGGGATTCGGATGGGTATCACAAAGCTTAAGCAATTTAATTCTTTTGTAAGTTATCCGGCAAAAAAAAAATTTTCATTTAAGAATATTTGAATGAGGTCATCATTAAGTCTGGATTAACTATTATATATGCCCTCAATCGAGTGGCGAATACAACTGTGAGATTTAAATGGAAACCTTTTCTTTCTCTCACCAATCGATGCATATTTTTTGAAAGCAACATTTCAATTAAACGTAGAAATGTTTTCAATATCTCTTTCACAACAGCCAAAGATTATCGGATAGACAATAACATGGAGCCTCAAGTTCGAATATTATAATATTCATAAACTGATACTTAATGTACATACATATATGCTGGTTATATGGTTGAATGCAGTATACAGATATTACCATGATCTAGTAGAAGTGCAATTATTTTTTAATTAATGCAAAATATTGAATATCAATAAAGCTGAGTCAAATAATGGAATAATTTGAATAAATCGTGAATTATCGAACCTTCTTTATTGTTAATAAAATTAATATTTTTGAGAGTTCTCATATGGAAATCCACTGTCCCAAACATTATTTTGACCTTCTAGCAACGAGACTTAAATTAATCTCGACTGTTTACGATAGTTTATTATTGTTGGGGTTAGTATGAAAACAATAAAATATTGTTAAAATCAATAAAAAGTACCAAACAACAAAAATACAAAATTAATTAAAATTTACTAAAATTTTAAAATCAATACTGAACAGAAAAACGGAAAAATGAAAGACAAATTCAGAAATTATTATTAAAACTTAATGTGGAGTTCATGAGGAAAGTTATAACGAAAAAACAAATTAATTGAAGCTAATTAATTCGTAATAGTAAGTACGAGCTAATCTGAAGCTTGAGCCCATGGGAAACCCGAAGCGCATTGAGACGCATCTGATTAGATAAGGAAGCGAACTCGCCCAAACGCCAATCCGTGGCAAACAAATTAAAATTATTTAACAATCCTCAAAATATTTATCCAAGATTCTAGAAAGTTAATAATTTGTAATAATCCCAAATTCTGTATATAATTGCCCTTTCAGAAAAAGTATAAAGAGACCTCAAAAACAGACAAGCGACCAGTTGGTCGAAGAAACAAGAGAAACTGAGTGAATAAGTCAGTCAGCGACCAAAGGAGAAAATATAGTAATTGAAAGCAAAGTTTAACTTTCGTATCTGAACAGGTGATTGCACCTTGGGTTGTCTACCTTTACGACCAATATTTATTGAAAAGAAAGGTCTACATCTAGTGAGGAATTGTAATTTTGATTAAAATTTAATAAAGTTATTCAGCGTTGGGTTTCGATATATTTGTTAAAATAAAAAAATGAACATGAGGAGAAAACCGACTTCCAAAATAATAACCCAACATTATTTATTATCTTAATTAGAAAGAAATACAATCAATTTTGATTTTATTAAAAATCTAGAACTATTAAGATAATTTCTGCTACCCTAATTTAACTTTAAGGTTAAAATTAGAACAATTCAGCATATATTTATTTTCATATCAAGTGTAATATTAAAAACAACTTGATAAAGGCAAATCTGAAAATTTGTGTTGCATAGAATTAATTTTTGAACAAAATATCAACTAAGAAAGAAAACAGCTCAAAATTGACCAAAAAATAAATTCAAAATAAGCTAAAACCGATTTATTTTATCACAAAATTGCAAGTTAAAAAGATTATCTAAAAAGGCCATTGAATCATTTAAAATAGCCAATATCTGATTTTCTGATGCACATTTGCCAAGTTTGATAGTGGTTCATCAATGATCTATACGCCGTTGGATTTTTCTCCGCGAAATGACGCAGAACATTCTCCAATGGTTCAGGCACTGAAACCATACATATATTATAGCAAATATGTCATAGGTCCCTGAACTAAAGTAGAACAAGTTCATCGAGTAAGTACTGAGTTTTCTTATTTATGTTTGTCTAGTGTTTTGATATATTGGTTATAAAAAAATATGTAATTTTGTTTATATATATATATATATATATATATATATATATATATATATATATATATATATAGGGCCGATGAGAGGTGAGTAAAAGGCTTGACCATCACGCAGGTAACAAGGTAGGAAATTTGCTATAGAAGTTTTACTTTTCATGAATCAATATGAAACTGTCCATAAAATAAATATTATCGAATTACGACTAAATTTTCAGTAGTAAAAGCTAGAAAAGTAACATTTTCAAAATGGATATCTGCTAAAAACTGTGTTCGTGTTCATTATTTAAGAATTTTGTATTACTTAAATGGATAAATGAATATTAATAATCTATTATTTCTTAAGATCAGAGCAAGCAATATGAATTTTTCACACATTGCTTTTATTTCTAGCGCCGGGCTTATGCTTGACAATTAAGCTTTTATTGGAAAGAAGTTCTTTATTCAGCCTTCTCTGTCCTTTTCCTTCTTTTACTTCGAAAAGAACGCCAAGTGTCCTTTATTTTTAAGTAAAAAATATGTAAGTTATAATTTACGAGTAAGGCCGAACTTTTATTCCAGTTTCTTTTGAAAAAATAAATCTGCGATTTATGCACTTCAAATGCGATTCAGACATTTAAATCACTTAAAAAGGCAGTGCCGAAAATTTGTGAATATCAAAAAAACATCGATATATTTATATATAAGCCTTTTAATAAATACAATGTCAATTGAAATGAAATCAGTGGTGAAAATTGAAAAAAGTTCTTATAATTTTTTCAAAACATTGGATTTAGTCATAATTTATTCTCATTCAAACTACTCAAATCATTAATTGTTTCTCATATCATTTTATTGTCCCGATAACTTCCTTGTGTGGTAGGGCATTTCTATTTGGGCATTTTAATACAGAATCTATGTCATCTTCCTTGAATCTGCAAACCATTTTCTGGAATCTTTATCGTCTTTCAAGAAATAAATGTACACAAAGAGTATTGAAGGATTATCAAAAGTTTATGGTATTTTTCGTAATAAGTTAACATTAGAGGAACTTAATGCAATTGAATGTGCTATAGCTTGTGCTCTAGGATCTTTTGTCATTTTTTGGAATTTCATTTTTATAAATTTCTCACTCTTTATTGTTTCGGATTTCATAATCATATTTTCGTGAAATGCTTTAATTTGACTTTTATTCACTGAAGCAACATCAGAATTGCAAACATTTATGCCTCTTGAATTATGGCAATGGATTTTTAATATTTTATTTAATTTTTTAAGTTTGATGAAGTTTGCAATTGTCATTGTCATATAAGTCAGTTTGTAAAATAATTAAATTGTTTTATAAGTTTCTAAATTAGTAATTAATGCATAAGTAAAGATTTCAGCATAAGGTACAAACAAAATACAATAATAATTTATAAAGAGCTGTGAAGGTATATATAAGAGATGTAATAAGTTACTCTATATTTCGACACAACCTTTATCAATGTGTTTTTGAGTAGGAAATACACACTTGATAAAGGCTGTGTCGAAATATCGAGTAACTTATATATTGTTTTGATCTAGTCTTACAAATATTAATATGAAAATTATTGAATTAAAAAAACATCTAAGGTGAAACCAAAAAATAAATATGATATTTTAATTGTTTCTCAAATTAAAACAAAAATGTGCATTTCATTCAGTGTTTTCTGAAATTGATTTCGGTACGAAATTATCAAAATCTTTAGAAAAAATAATAAAAATTTAAGAATATAAGTTGAGATAATATATAATCAAATATATAATTTACTCTCAAAACTTAGATTTGAAAAACACATTTACTCTTGCGTGTTGTTTAGTTTAATTTAGTTTTAATTCTTTTTATATGACCGGATTAATTAATAATATTTACTTGTAAATAATTATACCAATTATAATCATTTTATATAGAATTTGACCTTTAGATAATTAAATTGTAGTTAGACTTTAATACATTTAAAATTAAGTTGGGAATTTCGTATTTAATAAACCGTAAATTATTTTTAAATGAGAGAAAAAAGATATTAATGACAGAATGTTATATAAAATTAATTGTAATATTTTTTATAATGATATTATTATTATTATTATTATTATTATTATTATTATTATTATTATTATTATTATTATTATTATTATTATTATTATTATTATTATTATTATTATTATTATTATTATTATTATTATTATTATTATTATTATTATTAAAAATAGGAAAGATAAAACGTTTGATAATGATTATAACTTTGAAGAACACACGAAAAAATATTTTTTTTCTTTTAAATGAAAAATTAAGTTAACCAACTTTCCTTTCCTTTTTCATACATATCTTGAACTACTGCTAAAGGATTCGTGCCGCATCCATTCCCACTGACAATTGTAGAAGTTGTAAAAATCAGCATAACCAAAAGCAACAATATTTTCATTTTTGTAATTTTATCTTGAAATTCGATTTTCGACAGTTTTATTTTGTAATTTTAAAGAATTTCAATTTGTCAATCAAGCTTCTCGCTGATTGGATAAAAATAAATAACAATTTTATGGTTAAACATTGAAAAATATTTTTATTTGAAGATTGGATCAATTTTTTTTGGATTGACGTTCGCTTATCATTTTGCAGACAATTGTTAGCATATTGATTTTTATTGGTTTTAGAAAATAAATTTTGAAATTTCATTTTTTTATAATATAGATTTTGAGATGAATAATTTGATATTATGCCTTTTTAATTTTTTACAATTTTTTATTCATATCAAAACCCAATAAATCATTTGCTGAGATCTTTTTCTATTTTTAATAATAATAGTAATAATAATAATAATAATAATAATAATAATAATAATAATAATAATAATAATAATAATAATAATAATAATAATAATAATAATAATAATAATAATAATAATAATAATAATAATAATAATAATAATAATAATAATTATAATAATAATATTATAAGAACTATAAACTATATTAGTATATACTAATCCTTCCATTTTTAAATCGCCTCACATTTCTTTTAAGATCCTTTGGACCATCCCCTATTATCTCTAAGATTTCCGCAACAATAAATACCTTTTTCTGACATTTCTTGAACAATTTTTACACTAGTATGAAAATTATCCATATACAGATGATATTGTTATTAGAAATTGAGATTTTGTAGAATCAGCCACCCATGTTCATCGCACTTGTTCGCCTCCGTCAGGGCCGGTATTGACAATTAATTTAAATTAAAACTCTTTTAAATTACTAGCTATAACCCATGAAAATGGCGGACTTTCTTTCTTTAACTTTACATATAAATAACTATAAATAATTATTTATTTTCAGTGGGGTCAATTTTTGTAAATTTACTTTCTAGAAATATAGTTTCTGGGAATATTTGTTAATAATGATACTAAAATGTAAAAATAAAGACAGACACGGTTTATGTACTTCTCATTATTTGTACTTCATTAAAAGCATTTTTTTACAATCACGCAATATCGTTGTAAGATTAAAAAGTTTTTATTAATCAAGCTGTAACTCTATGATGATAAGTAAAGAAATAAAATGAAAATATTCTTATTTCTCTCGCAACGACATCATCTCTATAATCTATCTTTAAAGAGCAGCTTTACTTTGTAAATTATTGCTCGCCTTTAGATGGGTATATATTTTGTAAAAAATTTCTAACAATAAGTGTATGATTATTATTACTATCAATCAACATTATACAAGTTATAATAAATTTAAACAGGAGGTTTTCAATCATTTTTGTAGTTCACCCCCAAAGATGTGAATACTTAAGGAAATTTAGAGAGAAAAACGACTTTTTATCGTTGGTATTTATGTTGATAAAAATGTACATTTTAAAAAATGTACACATTAACAAAATTAACTGGGAAGCTTAAATGTACCTCATTTTAAATATAAAAAGGAATTACGATTGATTTTGATGAAATTTTTGATGTTTCCATATTATTAATTATTCCATATAACGTTTATATTATAAACAAATAAAAAAAGTTATTATTCCATAAATTTCAAAAATTAAAAACACATTTAAAAAATCATCAACATATTGATTCTTTGAAAAGATTATTATAAGAACTTTTTTCAATTTTCACCATTGATTTCTTTTCCATTGATATTGTATTTATTAAAAAGCTTGACTATGAATCAGTAAATATATCGATAGTTTTTTGATATTCACAAATTTTCGGCACTGCCTTTTCCCAGTGAATTTGATTAATAAAATTATTTACTGTCACAAATAAATATTTTACCTTTATGATAATTAACCCTACATTGTACAACTTTTTATTTTTAGTTTTAAATTGTGTAAATGTTTGTAAATGTATGCAAAGATTACCGGAAAAATAATTTTAAAAAATCCAATTTAATTTTCGGGTATGACCTCCTTTGATGGGAAAAGGGCTTATTTATGATTCTGCATGTATTACGTATTTAACAATGTTTACATTGTTAAGTTATAGTAGGTAAAAGTGTGAGATGCCTACATGCATCACTGTGAAAACTAATTACTAAATAACTTTAAAATTACTATTATTTATTATTACACTAAAACATAAAATTACAATAAATTAAGTAAATTGAACTTCCCCAGTGGTGCAATTGACAGGCTCTTATTTAATGTCATTAAAACCCGTATTAATCGCGTTTGGGTGTATAATGTAACCAAACGTTCTACATTTTCTGTTTAAGTTTAATTTTCTTATGAAGATATGCAAGGCTCCCTAGAGGCCGAGGTTTACAGTGAAAAGTCCTGATCTTGACCATCTGCTCTTAACCAGTGTGTCGTGAAAATACCTGGAAACGAAATCGGCTTTTTCCTTAAAAATATTAAATAAAAAAAAATAAATAAAATTCAAAAAATTTGACAACGAAATGCGAGTATCAAATATTAGGCCAAGATTCAAGAAATTAAAGTGATGGATCACAAATTTCTCATTAAAAATCAAAAAATCTTTGTTTTAATGCTTAACTTACATTTTCTAGGACACAAAATTAATGAATTTTTGGGAAAAGGTTGAGAAACTCTGATCTAGACAACGAAATGTTAGAACCCGTAAAATAAAATGGTCCGAAAAGTTATAGGAAAACAAACTTTGTCTCTCCAATATAATTCAATATTGTGAACAACATAAATGTCATTAATATTTTACAATTCCATCGCGTTACCACGCATTAGAAAATATTTGACGCAATAAATAATATTATCATTTTTTGTTCTAACTGAGTAACAATGGTGTAAGCAACGGTTAGCTTTTATGGGAATTCTGATGTGATGCAATAAACACCATTAATTAATTAATTAATTAACGCACCGACCATCAATAGGACTCTTTGCGTGCATCACAGCTGGTTGAAATATTAATGTGATTAGCGTTGCGTAATTAGATTGTCAAATTCCGTAATCAAATTAGCACGTCAATAACAACTACCGTAAAAATAACTATTTAACGAGTTTTTGCTGATCATTTTTTTCGGCCTCTACAAAAATAGAATATGAGTAATTTTTTATGAAAATTATAATAAGTAAATTCTACTGCCTAACCACACACCAATATTGTACATGGCTCAATGAACAATCACAGGGGTTCTAAACATCCCTTTGAACTTCTATTTTCGGTTACTTTATATATTAAAAACATAAAAATTTAAAATATTGGAAATTTAAAAATATTTCATTATACTAACAAATTTGGCCTTATTAAATAAATAAATAAACTATATAATATTTTAAAGATATACACTGTATGATCCACTTAATTTTGAGTTAACCTACTTTATTATACACGTGACCTACTTTATATTTATCTTAAACTCACCTCAAAACGTATTTGGTTTAATACATAATCTTAAATTAAAAATACTTTGAAAAAAAATTTCTTTAGATTAATATATTTTTAAGAGGGATGGAGTGTACTTTTATCTAACAAGCTCCAGCTACTCATTACTCTTCTCATGAGCTATATAAACTTTTTCGTGATGGTTTTTCTTGCAATTATTTCAATTCAATATTCGTATTTTGAAATAGATCTTCAAATAATATGATAATATGTGGATAATATTGTAACTTAATAAATTTTAAAATATTCATTATCAAATATAAAGCATATTTTAATTTTTAAATTTTTAAAATAGTTAATATAAAATATAAAGAAAATTTTAAATTTAGTATAAAATTAATCTCAAAAATAATTAAATTTTTAAAATAATTAACTATAAAATTATAATTAAATAAAAATTATAATTTAAAAACTATTTTTTTCAAGTTTTTTAAAAATTATGTAGTAACTTTTTATTGTATTTATTAGAGAACTATGAATCAGTTGAGATATCGCTTTTTATTGATATTCACGAATTTTAGACACTGCCTTTTTCAGGTGATTTTTTATTGTTTTCAAAATTTGAGTGCAAACATATATTTTCATAAAATAAAAATTTCATAATTAAAAATATTAATATAATATAAAAAAAATTAAGCTAAATCGTATAAAAAACCATATTGTTTAAAAATTAAAATAATAATTAAACATTTAGTTCAGGCACGCCAAACTCGTTTACCACATTAAGCATTGCACATCAAGCTGCGGGCCACACTGCAAAAACAAAACTCAAATTAAGAGTAACCATTTTTTATTATACTAAAATTGTAAAATAACAATCGTACAAATACAATGTTACAAAATGAAGCATAGAACAAATGCTGTTTTTTTAATTAACGTTGGAATATAAATTAAATTGATAAAAATAATCATCGTATTCATTTTTTTGAAGATATTTGACAACGTTTTTCATTAACCAGACCTTCAAAATTTGGCTGAATTTTTTGAGTTGCATTTATTTTTAAAATTGATTGCAGATGTTTGTCTGTTAATCTTAATCTTTCTGCAGTTTTATTGTTTTTTAATATTGAAAATAATTGTTTGCACAAATAAGTGCTACCAAACATTGATATACGCCTTATCGCATGCATTATATTAGGAAATCTGTCGACCGTTAAATAATTGTAAAAATCTGGAATCCAGAATTTCCATATATTTCTGTTTAATTATGGAATTTATATTAATTCCATTTGTAAAATGTGATCAACAGTTGTAACATCTATGGAAAAAGGAGAATTAAATAGTTGAAATTGTGTTTTACATTCTTTGAAATCCAACAACCTTCTTTCGAATTCATTTTCTAACAATTTAATTTGATATGAATATTCTGAAAATTTAAGATCCGGTGATTTTTTTGACAACATTCAAAATTTTCATTTTGTATCTGTTTTTGCCAAAAAATTAATTTTTGTTTGAAAACATTGAGATTGTCAAATAACATAGTAACTACATGATGTTTGCCTTGTAGTTTAAGATTAAGCTAACTGAGGTGATTCGTAATGTCAACTGAAAAAACCAGGTCCTTTATCCATTGATCATCTTTTATTATTCCACATTCATAATTTTTCGATTCCAAAAAAATAAATATGTCTTCCTGGAATTTGAAGAAACGCTTCAAAACTTAATGACTCGAGAGTCAACAAATTTCCGTGAAATACGGTAGATCGGTGAATTCCTTTTCTATGTCTTCTAGGAACTTTCTAAATTGGCGATGATTAAGATCGCGTGCACGAATGTAATTCACAATTTTAGCTACATTTTTTAGTACATGCTCGATATTTAAAACTTTGGAGTACAATGTTTGTTGATGAATAATGCAATTAGAAGGTTGAACATAAGTATTACCTTGTTTTCTGCATTTTTCTTTTAATTTTGAAA
>CAUHTR010007317.1:3995-111504 GCA_959609185.1 Schmidtea polychroa
TAATTATATCTTCAAGAGTGGAATCTTTCAAACTGTTTCTATATTTTGACTTTATATATTTCATATCGGGGTATGCACACTCACAAGTATATGTACTTCCGAACATTGATACAATTTGAAGTCCAAAATCTTTCGATTTTGGATATTTCTCTTTATCTAAAAATTTGAATATTTCTATTCCACGAGATGTAAAAAATAGGTCGGCCTGCAGGTCACATAATTATATTTGATATTTAAGATCAATGGAGTTGATATCAATATTAATTGGATCACAAAATAAATCAATAGACGGTTATAAGATCATCAAATTGAGAAAATCTTTCATTGAAATCTGTAATTAGCATATCCAATTTTGGTAGAAATATTTTAAAATTCGCTTCTATATTACATTCTTTCATTTCTTTACAAGATTCAAAATGAAATAAATTATTTTGCTCCAATTTAATCCTTAACAATTTTAATTTGTTTCTAAATCCAGTAACATATTTAGGAAAGCAAGTGAATAAATAAATTTTTTGTCAACTAAATTAGCTGTCAAATTTTCATAGACGGCAATTTCTGTGAGAAAAAGATGAACTTCTTTCCGAAGTGTAAAGAATCTCCTCAAGCACTTACCAGCACTTAACCAACGAACATTACTATGTAAAAGCAGATCTCCATACTCAGTTTCCAATTCATCTAAAAATGTTTGAAAATTTCGGTGTGTAACAATTTCCGCCGCGGATTAAATTAGTAATTTTGAAAACCTTGTCCATTACCTCTTTCAGTTGTAGGAGTAAACCACATAATGCCTCCTGATGAATAATACAGTGTAACATACGACATGTTATTCCTTCTTTTTGCAAAAGTCCCGCGAGCCCAATAATTTTTCCCGTCATAGCTCTAGCACCGTCGGTTACAATAGCAGTACACTTGTCAAATCCGCCATACTGCTCTACTGCACATTTTAATTGTTTGTAAATATCTTCACCTTTTGTTGTTCCGTGTAATGATTATAATTTTAAAAGTTCTTCTAAATAATTATAGTTTTCATTTACAGTTCTTATAAAGATAAGCATTTGACTTGTATCGGAAATGTCTGTGCTTTCATCCAATGCTACCGAAAAATAGCAGCAACTATTGATTAAGTTTTCTAATTGATTGGTGACATGCATGCTAATCTCGTTTATACGTCGGCTTACAGCCTGGTGAGAAAGTGATACTGTTTGAAATTTTCTTACCATTTCGTTGTCATTAAATGCTTGAGCCTATTTTTATGGCACATATTTAATTAATTCTCCATCCGAAAATGACTTCTTTATCCTTACTATTCTAAACAAACTTCAAACGATGCAGCTACAAATGCTACTTGAAATTTTGGTTCTTGATTAAAATAATTCGTTGATGATCCAGCTGCCTTTTTATTGTTTTCACTGGTGGTATTTTCATGTCTCGCGTATACGAATGATACTTTTTTCATGATTGGAAAGATAATGGCGCTTCAATTTATATTCTTTACACACAGCTATAATTTGTAAACATTCCAAACACTGTGGTTTACCATTCTTGTTCAGACTAAATAAATAATCTATCTCCCAGCGATCTTGAAATTCTCGATTTTCAAGGTCTATTTTTCTTTAATTAGTAGCACTCATATTCAATAATTATTTTAATTAATAAATAAATATGAAATTAATTTAATAATATTATAAAACAGTCACCCCGCAACAAATTCTAGACAAGACTGCACTCGCACGATTGCATGAATCAGCCAAATAGCGCAGGGTAGTGTGCGCATCACGTGCACCAACCATAGATAAACAACAACCAACCACAAATATAATATGTGGCGCCAACGTTGAGTCAACCATCATCAGTCAGGTTAAGTGAAGTTACGCAAACTAAATAGTACCTTCTTTAAATTGTCATATAGTAAAATAATTTTTATATTAATAATAATAATTTAGTAACATAAATTTATTCATAGTAAAATGTACTCGCGGGCCGTCAGTTGTACAGCCCTGATGTAAAGGATAAAATAAATGCTAGAAATAGGTGAATAAAATCTCGACTCATTGAAAGAAACGGAAAAATTTTATGAATTTTTCAAAAAAACAATAATCCAGAACCGTTTTCAAAGGCAATCCAATGTTTGAGAAAAATCATGATGCTGCTAAAATGGAGAGATTTTTAAAATTAAAACGAGTTTAAATTGTACGAAATCTCCACTAAAACATTCGTTTTATTATATATTTCGACAGATTTCCTGTCATCATCTATAGAAATTATAGATTTTTGAACAAATTTATTAATTATATTAATTATATAAAATTTTGAATAAACATATTTTATTCTTTAAAAATTACAGAAATTATAATTTAAAATTTAAATGATAGATTATTTTAAAATTGTAGCAATTACAAAAATTATTTTTAAATATTGAATTTTAAAATTGGTTTCCTAAATCAGATAAGAGATTCGAAGTTTAAAAATATAAAAAGTATTAGAAAGCACTCATAACCTTACATTATGTAAAACAATATATTTTCCCAATTTATTATGTTAGCTAGAATGTTCTAGAATGTTGGCCGAAGATTTCAATGTCAACTATTCGACCATCATTTGTCGTCTCGAGAAGCTAAGAAAAGAATATAAATTGGGTGAATGGGTTCCTCATGAAATCTCCGACAACAACAAGGCCGAACGTGTCTGAATTTTCACGGATTTGCTGCAGCGAAACGAACAAACTCCGTTCCAAAAGAACTTCTTCACTGGAGATGAATCGTGGCTTCCCTTCAAAAACGTCAGAAGAAATAAGGTTTTCTGTTTTGCGAGGTATTTCACCAAAACGATGTTTTAACTGTAAGAAGACAATGAGGTGTGTTTGCCCGAACAGAAGCTGAATAATCCACTGGGAAATCATCTCAATCGGAATTTGGAACTAGAAATGCAAATGGTATTTTAATATCAACAGCGAAATCTATTTGAGTCAACTTGACCGCATCTATGCTCCAATCGAGACGAAAAGAACAAGCAAAAATAACTATATAGTCTTCCACCACCATAATGTGCATCCACGTGCTGAGCGTTAAATCGTCGAATTCATCACCAATAATCGCCCATATTCTCCCACAGAAGCGCTTACGGACTGTCGCGTCAATCAATCATTCAAAAAATGGGATTGATTGTGAACAAAATTTACGGCGACTTTAATGACTTAGTGGCTGCCGTCAAAGAATGGATTGCTTCTAAGAAAACAATTTCTTCGCCCGTGGAATAGACCGGCTGCCAAGCAAATAGGAAGCAGAAATTGAAGTATATGGTGAATATGTTCCGGAATAATCATTTAAAGATGTTTTTGTTAAATTTTATTATTGTTTTTGTTGAATAAAGTTTATTGAAAAAAAGTCGCAATAATTATGCACCAACCTAATAATTGTAATGTTTAAAAAGTAGACTCTTTATTTGATTAAAACTAAAATTTACTCTCTAAAAGCTTTATTGCGCTCGCTTTCTGTATGAATGACCATGGTTTGTTCCATTTCTTTAATTCGATATTGTCGCAATTTCTCTTCTCTGCGTTTTTGAAGTTCTTTGTTTTTGGCTAATTCCTTCAATGTTTCGATTTCTTGTGCCTGGAAATGTAAAACAGAAACATAAGAAATAAATCTAAACTTTATTCTCTTCTCTGATTTTTTCTTGTTGTTTTCTTTCTTCCTCTTCCTCTTTCTTTTTACGTTCTGTTTCTTCTTTGAAAGTTTTATTTTTGTTTTGAAGCCAGGCCTGAATAAAAAGCTTTAAACAAAAGTTTTAAATACTTGATAATTTATTAATTTTTATGTTAATCTTGGTTTTGTATTAGTTTTGATATGGTTGAAGCAAATTAATTATTTGATTCAGAATTATTCTTAACACATTGAATGTCGCTATATAATTTCAATATATAATCATGAGGTGTCAATATTGCGTGCATGGTTTACTGTTGTGCTGCAGATTTTGTATTGAATATTCTCTTTTATATGCACTGACCGCGGTACATACGGCACTAAACATGTTATATACAGACGACTCATAGGCTATTTTTTAACTCTTTTAGTGCCAAAGAGCTCCTTCAATACACTGGGCGAAAATGCCAGGAGTGCGATTTCACGAGGAATTGCACATTTTCAATAAAAACTTAAAATTCACGATTACTGAAACATTCTAATTCCAAAATATTTCGATACAATTGATAGCTGATAACTGATTCTCAATTAGATACCTACTCTTTGTATTTGCTGCACGAAATAACCAATAAGAATCAAACTATTTTTCCCCAAGTCAGTTAACTTTTGTTGTATTTTTCATTAAATTATATTTAGAGATTTCTGATCTGAATTGTTTAATTGTTAAAACGCTTTTGACTACATGTCACAAATGTGTATGTGTGCATGCACTTAGCACTGTTCGTATTTTTAGCCTATAGCAGACTCAATTTATAACTGGTGTTCACAAGTTATACACTAATACACTTATTTGCACGGAATAAAAACTTCTATAATACAGGCTGGTGTGCAAATCTATGAATAACTCATGATTTGTCATTTTCATTCAATTTATGAAATTGTTTTTCTTGGTTATTTTGCAATTTCAAGTGAGTTTTAATAATTTTTAACTTAAAGTTTATGTTTTAGCCACAATTTTATTTGTCCTTTTTGGGATAAAATAACGATATTTATTGAATAAATTTTTAGGTTTTTTTTTACTTTTTTAAGTTTTTCTAACCAAATTTATAAATTATAAAGCTATATAAACATTTGGTATTCATAATAACCATTTAAAATGAAATTCGTCTTCATCATTTCCTGTTTTTTCTCTTTATTTTCTCGACAACTCATTCAGCAGTGTTCAATTGATTTTTACTACCTCTGATCAATTTCTATAAAATTTTTATTCCATGTAACATTAAACTTTTACACACAGGTAAGTTTGTGTGTTCGATAATACAACAAAGCGCAATTGATAATGGTTAAAGTGACATTTATTAAAATTCCATTCAACTGTGTTTTGTCTTAATTTTAATATTGCATGTAACTTTTAATGTTAAATTATATGTAATTAAATTCTTTATTCTATTTTTTATTTAATATAATTATTTTTATATATTTTTGAGATCTCATGGTAAAAGAGGTAATTTATTTTAATATAGACAAAAACTTCACATTTCTCCAAAAACGTCATTATACATTTGAAATAGAACCTTTTATTAATTTCTCAAATTACTATAATATGGTTTTTGGAGTTATTTATTAACTACTTGGCATATTACAGAAAGTCTAATTGAAGCTCATCCTGCTAAATCCATGAACTGATAAAACATTTAGTTCTTTCTCCATTTTTAATTTTAGTACATTTTCAATGAGGTTTAAGATATCCTCATATGTATTCATATTTAATTGTTTTAAAATTAAAAATTTGGAGTTTATTAAATGTCTAGAAGTTTAATAAATACCCTTTTGTCAGTAATTTCGTGATTGTGTGAAAGTATTTATTTTTCTCGCAACAGTGAATTTTTCTATCCATTTATAGTGTAAGCTATAATTTAATGTCAGTTATTGTTATGACATACACATACTTATTGAGGAAGCTGAAAGATTTTGTTAAATTTTACAAATATTTTAACCGAAAAATATTTTAAAAAGAAGATTGAAATTTGTTAGGATAAGAAACAAAAGAAAAGACAAGTTTTAAGTGTATAATTTATTAAATAAATTTTATGGAATTATCTAGTGATTTGCAAACAGATATTAATGTTTTAACGGCAGCGGTAAACGTCGACGCGATCACCGAAAGATTGTTTCCAAAAGTCTTTTGTCAAAGTGATTATAAATGCATCAATAAAAAAGAACAAGAAAGATTCACTGCATGTATGATCGACGAGGATCTATTGGAGTAATATGCAAAAACACTTAAAAAGCAGAAGGAAGAAAGAATGGCATTTGATTACGAAAGAGATGTATTAAAGGATATGGAAAGTTTATTGAATTATAAAAGAAGAGGAGAAGAGATTAAAACATATTTTAAAAAAGTGGAGGACCTTGTCAATAGGTTGTTCGAGAATAAAGAATTCACCAAAGAGAAGTTAACAGCAAAGGTGTTGATAGTATGTGCTGAAAATAAAGAAGTTGAGAAAGAAGTAATATTGCGGAAGATAAAAAGTACAGAGGAGATAAAGGAAAAATTAATTCTGATGGATAAAGTGGACAAACAGAGAGATCAGATAAACGCTATGAAATGTTATGCAAGAGTGGTCTATCAGGATCCACAGAGAAGAGGACAGTACAAGCAGAAAGATGAAAGAGATGAAGGCAGGCGATGAGAAGAACCAGAGTGCTGGCTATGCCACAAAATAGACCACACGAAAATAGACTTTCCAGTAAGAAGTAAAATAGAGTGCTGGACATATAAATAGGAATTGGCCAAATAAAAACGTGTCAAGAATGTTTTGGTTGTGGGAAAGAAGGTCATATAAAAATACTGTGTAAAAGATACAATAAAAATGGTCATAGATCTGAGGAATGTTATACAAAGTCGAGTTACAAGAAATCGATAGAGAAACAAAGAACGACAGGAAACAGATACAGTCGGATTAATAGAATCGAAGAAGAAGAGGAAATGGAATCGTACGTAGAGACAAATGAAGATAATTTTAGTAAGACGTACCCAAACAACAGGACTCCACCAGTAGAGGAGTTGATTGGAGCCATATACTAACCAAAAAGTGGATGGGATATGAGAATGTAGGAAGGGTAAGTGAGAAAAAATACAGGTTCCTAAGGAGAGAAAAGTTTGAAGAGGAAATAGAAAGAATCAGAAAAATTGAAACGGGATAGGAGGTAGAAATTGTGTATAACAAGCTACAGGGAATACCTAGTGTAACAGTAATGATGAATGGGAAAATTTTCGACTGTTTATTAGACACCGGAGTACGAATAAACGTAATGAGTGTGAACTGTTTTAATAAGTTACGAGGACAACAATTGATGGGAAGCGACGATAAGTTACAATGTGCAAACGAAAGTACGATAGAGACAATTAGAAGAACAAAGGTTCAAGTAACTCTAGGAGATATTTCCAAGGAAGTTAGATTCATTGTGGCGGAGAAAGTGACACCAGAGGCGATTGGAGGAGTAGAATTACAAGAAGCATTTGGATATAGGCTGGCAAAAAAGAAAGATATCGAATCTAGTGAAAAAGACAAGAACTATATTTATAACATTGAAGCAAAATTCGGCGGACAAATAAAGGATGGAGAAAGATTGACGCGAGCGTTGGAACACATAAAGATTAATGGTGATAGCAAATTAAAGGAAATAATAACGAACAGTGGAAATGTGTTTATGGCGGATAAATGGGATGTGGGTCGAACGCATTTAGTAAAACATAAGATAATTACAAGAGGTGAACCGATAAACATAAAACCTTATCGTCAACCATTAAATTTGGAAACAAAATTGAAGTAGCAATACAAAATTTGTACGAAAACGGGATTATACGGAAATGCAACTCCCCATGGAACACGCCGTTAATCTGCGTATGGAAAAAGAGAAAAGGGATATTAGGCTATGCTTGGATTTCAGACAGCTGAACGCAGTAACAGAGAGGCCGGCATTCCCAATGCCAAACATAGACGAGATGTTAGATTTGTTAGGAGGGTCCATTTTTTAGCTCAATCGACCTTGGTAACGCATATTACCAAGTGGAGTTAGACAAAGAAGCGCAAGAGAAAACAGCCTTCTCAACAAAGAAAGGACAATACTGTTTCAATAGAATGCCGTTCGGAATTGCTGCTGCACCAGGTACGTTCCAGGAAATGATGACAAAGGTAATAGGCAAAATAAATGGAGCAATGGTCTATTTGGATGACATTCTGATTTATTCGAATAGTAAAGAAAAACATTATACAATACTCAGTGAAGTATTAAAAGCGATCGATGAAGCAGGACTAAAGATTAACCCAGAAAAGTGTCAAATAATACAGAAAGAAATCAGATTCTTAGGACACATAATCAGCAAAGAAAGAGTACAGACCGATCCTTCTAAGATTCAGGCTATACAAAACTTTGGGAAGCCAAATTGCGTAAAGAAACTCCAAAGCTTTCTAGGCATTTACAATTATTATAGAAGATTCATCAGTGAGTATGCAAAGAAAGTAAAGATGTTAGAACAATTATGTAGCGGTCCGAGTAACAAAAAACTGGAATGGACTGAAGGAACGAATAACGTATTCGAGGGATTGAAGTTAGCACTCACAACGGCACCGATAATATGCTTTCCGGATCTAAGAAAGGAGTTCATTTTATATACTGATGACAGTTTTGATACCATTAGAGTAGTGCTTCCACAAAGAGATAAAGATAGAAAGGAGAGAGTAATTGCGTAAGGATCACACTCGATGACAAACCATGAAAAAGAATATTGCATTACAAGAAAGGAACTATTGACGGTATACTATTTTTGTATTGATTTTTAGCACTATCTCTACGGAAGGAGATTCCACGCTAAGGACAGACCACAAGGCGATCACGTTTATGATGACAATCAAGAAGCCAATTACTTCACAATTCCAAACCTGGATCAATTATTTGAGCAGTTTGGATATAGTCGTTGAATACAGAAAGAGTGTTAATCTCCAAAATGCAGACATGGTGTCCAGAACTAAATGTGAAACGTGTGTTCAATGTCAAATGGCTCACGAAGAAGCTAAGAAAGGAAAGATAAAAACTAGATTACTAGACTCGATCAGAGAAGAAGGTAGAAGCACAAATCAACAAGGAAATTTGGAAGAAGAATTACGAAAGAAAACGATGATACCTGAAAACGAGATACAAGAAACCATAAAGGAAATCCATGGACTACTGTGTCATGCTGAAGTCGAGAAGGTAGTCGATTATATGAAAGATAGATATATTGTAAAAAAACCTGTGGAGTCAGATTCAGGAAACTATTCAAAGTTGTGAAACTTGTCAAAAAGCCAAGGCTATAACAATTACAACGAAGGAACCAGTAAAAAAACTAGAATCAACCGAAAAGTTCGAAATTATATTCGTGGATATATGTGGACCAATGCAAGAAACAAAAGGACGTAAAAAGTATATATTGGGTATAATAAACCAGTATAGTAAGTATCAAGTCTTGACAAGTCTTAAAAAGACAAGACGAGGAAACAATAAAGAAAATGATTTTAGAAAATGGATTTTAAGATTTGGGTGCCCAAAGGAGATAAGAGTTGATTGTGGGAAGGCGTTTGAATCAGGAATGTTGTGAGAATTCACAAAGAAACAAGATATTAAGTTATGTTTTTCGAGTCCATACCATCAGCAAACAAATGGAGAGATAGAAAGGCAATTCAGGACAATACGAGAGCTGATAAATGCAACTTTACGAGACAGAAGGAAGACGGATTGGGCAAATATACTACCAGAAGTCGAATTTACATTAAATGCAACCAAACAAAAAACGACAAGAAAAAGCCCGACAGAGATAGTTTTTGGAAAAAAAGATTAGCAGGGAAAAATGGTACGAGTCAAAAAAGAAACAGGTAAAGAAAGAACAAGAATAAAAAAACAAGGATGAAATTCAACGTAGGAGAAGATGTGTTAGTAAAATTAGAAACACGAAACAAAAGCCAGGACAAATATGAGGGACCATATAAAGTGATCGAGAAAGTGCATGACAGAATATCTTAAGAAACGACAATGGTAAAAAGATTGAAAGAAACGTGGAAAAACTTAAAAAATTTCTTAAAAAGGGGGACACGAGGAAGATGAAAGGTTCTAAATGTTATTAGAAATTTTTTTAAATTTTACAAATATTTTTATCGAAAAATATTTTAAAAGAAAGATTGAAATTTGTTAGGATAAGAAACAAAAGAAAAAACAAGTTTTGAGTGTATAATTTATTAAATAAAATTTATGGAATTATTTAGTGATTTGCAAACAGATATTAATGTTTTAACGGATGAGAATCCTAATATTAATAAATCTTTAAATTAATGTCACTTATGCCATCTTCAATTACACTTCGATATATGCTTTCTGCAAACAATGCCAAAAATTTAACATAAGTCATCTTTGGAAATTTGTGGATTTAGTCAAGGAAAAAACATAGAATGTTTTTTTGGATTTCAGTCAGCAAGAAATAACCTCAGATCTTCAAAAACATAATTACTGAAACGTTCACTCTATAATTTAGATTTTCAATTTTACTAATTAAAATGAATAACCATCGTTATAAAGGTATTTGATCAAGAACTGTGGATTTTTCTTCCAAATATCAAGATATTGTGCTTGTTGAATTAAGGACAAGTCTTTCATTAGTTATTTGTAATATTTCCGTATATATTTTATAAATATATTAATATATAATCAAAATCACTTGAAAAAGGCAGTGCCGAAAATTCGTGAAAATCAAAAAAAACATCGATATCTTTACTGATTCATAGTCAGGTTTTTTAATAAATACAATATTAATATAGCTGTTTTTATTTGCTCTAGGATTTTTTAAATTTATCCTTCTAATGCGCCTAAAGTTTCATGCACCGAGAATGAGAAAAAGCTGTCGAGCATTGGACCGGCTTATGTTCAAGGCAAATAACCTTTATATTAGATACTAAATAACCAAAGTAGCGTCAAAAACTTTAAGGGAGAAGTTATCTTATAGAATTATTACCCTTTATGATGAATATTTAATTAAAATATATAGTATTTCAAAATTACATTAAAACATTTTTCATTCATTTCTCTTTTATTTTTCAATTCGATTTCATCTCGTTCTTGCTGTTCTTTCTTTCTTTTTTCTTCTTTTTCCTTTTGGCGTTGTAAAAGTTCTCTGTCAACCTTTGGAACCCTAAAAGTATTAATGCCAATCTTAAAAATTAAAAAATTAATTATAAACTCGTACATTGAATTTGGCCTGGCACTGGTTTTTGACTGATAATTCATTTCAGACCTCACTGAACCATTTGACGAACCTGTATGCATACTTGACCAAATTTCATTACGATTTCCTTTCGTGGAGGGGGCTGAAATAGGTCTCGATTGTTGATTATTGGTCGTCTCAAGGATTTCTTCATCGGGATTAACTATATTTCCTGATGAATCCACCATATCACTTTGGTCCATTAAGTGAAAATTTCCACCTCTACTTACAACAATGCCAAGTTCTTGATCGCTGTTATAATCATTCTGTTTTTCTTTATTTGAATTTTCTTCAGATGCTTTCACTATTTTTTTATCTTCTTCCCTATTTTTCTCTTCGGAATTTAGATTTGTTTCCAAATGTAATTCTTTATTCTGTTTAAATTTTGTTTCATTAGTTTTTTCTGGTTGTGATTTTACTAAGAATTCAGATTGAAATTTTGTCTGTGATATTGGTTCTGGATCTTGTTCTGATTTAATATTTTCTGTTTCATAGTTGTAAGAATCCAAAACATTGCTGGAATTTTCTGTATGGCTTGCCTAATATTCGAAGATTTCAATTGAAATAACTGATTTTTATATATTGTTAAAGTATAAAAATAAATTTTAAAAATAAATAAATTTTTGCAATTTAAAATAAATCCTGGTTTATAAATTTTAAAAGAAATTATATAATTATCGATGTTTTAATATTCAATTATAAAGCGAAAATCATGGTGGGTACAAAGATATTTAGATTTAAAAAGTTATCCGAAAATGCAAGAACTCCGATAAGAGGTTCAGCATTAGCAGCTGGATATGACTTATATAGTGCTGTAGATTGTGTTATTCCAGCAAAAGGCAAGGGAATTGTGAACACTGATATTCAAATTGCTTTACCAGAAGGTTGTTATGGTAGAATTGCACCCAGAAGTGGCTTAGCTTTTAAAAATTTTATTGATGTTGGCGCTGGAGTTATTGATCAAGATTATCGTGGGAATGTTGGAGTCTTATTGTTTAATTTTTCTGAAAATAATTTCGAAGTATTATTATTGTAATTTATATATTATATAACTAAATTTAAGATATCTAAAGGAGATCGAATTGCTCAAATTATCTGTGAAAGAATCTACATGTGTGAATTACTTGAATGTGAATCACTAGACGACACTGAACGTGGTGATGGCGGCTATGGATCAACTGGATTAAATTTTAAAAATGTTAAATAGATATATATATATTAAATAGATGTAAATAAATGTTTTTGTCAATTTTAAAATTTTTGTTGAAAACTTGTATTATTACCTACATAGTTATGGTTTTTAATTATATTTTGAATGGAATTATAAGGAATTTGATATTTTATTATATTATATCAAACATTAATTCGTAAGCTTCTAAATAACATTGATTTGGCTTTTCATAATATAAATAAAAATGACATATAATAAATGCGTGTGTTATAGCCAGAACTGGCATTGAGGTAAATCTGTATTTTATTATTAAAAATGAACGTATTTTATTATTTCTATACGGCCCAACCATCGCTCATAATAAGTGAAGTTTTAGTGGTTCCATGGTAACCAATTGGCTATTCTGCCGAGTTCCTCTGTTATACTTTATGGAAATATTTACTCGTTCACTTCAACGACTATTGTATCTCCATTTATGTCGAATCCACCAGTCTCAGATGCTCACGCAAGAAGTTAAACCAATCAACTATGGTATGATTTGGCGAGACTCCAGTTTCGTGTAGAGTTACATCTTGTGGATAGTCAAAACCGAAACAGTATGTGATTGAGATTATCCGGCTTAGTGGTAAATGGCTCCTGGTAAAAAATGAATTAACGCGGATAGGTACATTGTGGACATGCCCAACGATAACAATCAACACCTTGATTGTATGAGGTCAGGTAACAATCGACATTACATGTTAGACATTGTATACCGGTCTTCAGTAGACGTCTTTCCTCAATCGGTTTAATAATTTAAAATTATAAATATTAATTTTGTTAAAATGGCGGTAAAATTTGCATCGATTAAACTCCTCCAATAATTAAATACGCTAAAATACAAGATTTAAATAGTGTAATAATAAAATACTTTAAAATACACTTTACCGCCATTGAATTGGATTCACAACATTAAATACTCTCTTATACTATAGAAAGATAGTAATCACTGTTGGACGAAAAATAAATAAATACACAAACTTGATTCTAAAAAAATACACACAGTTGGACATTGAATAAGGTCCTTGACATTTAACAATATCCAAAGTTTTAATTTTTTTTAATCGAAATATAAATGTGTATGAGTAATTCTCATGGAGTATATCTGAAGCTTCGGAAGTAATTATTTCCACCTCAAGAAATCCATAGATGATAAAAAGAAGGTGGTCATGAATTTTACGAAATAAGCCATATCCTTGGAATCAAAAAGAAAACAGTGACAAGCATTAAAATAAAATATAGAAGGACTGGAATTTAATAAATAAATTAATTAAAAAAAAATGACTTACTTTTTATCGTAAATTTATCATAACATGTAAAAGATAATTTTTTAATTAGTCATACGATTACCCGGTGAGGAACAAGAAATCCTAACAATGAAAAAATGAATATCAAATTAATGACTAATGACATGATAAACCAGATAATAATAGAAAAAGCTCAAACAAATAGTGAAGGAAGATGGAATAATAGAAGATGTGGTCATGATGTATAATGAACACATCTTACAATTGTATGACGATACCTATTTAAGTGAATTAAGTATATTGGATGATGAACAAACAATAATTATCATGTCGATGGATGAGCCATCAACCAAGAGATACTCTCAACGTAAAGAGTTGAAGGAAGTGCATGAAGACGCGTACCTAAAATCAAAGAGAATAATAGAAATCCATCAACAATGGCTGAAAGATGTAATAAAAAAACTAGACACTAGAGAATCCAAACGTGCCCCACTAGAAAGATGTTAGAATATCATTGTGGCGATCACTCTCATACGTCCATAATAAACCTTGTAACGGAAAGAGAAACGATAACCATATCTGAGGAGAACTGTAACGAATTTTTCAGATCCGGAGAAGTAAAAATAAAAGACGAGTAAAAAGACAAAACAGTATGATAAAGATTCAGAGTGTGTTTGACAGCCAAAAGAAAGTGAAAATTCGACTTTGAAAACTTGGTGGATTATTAAGAATATTACATGAATATGCAGTCAGGGAAAGAACCCACCCGATTTTATATACTGTCAAAGAAAAATGGCCACCTCTTCATCCTTTCCGATTTCTAAAGCGAAACGAAAGCAACAGCGTCAAGCCCTGAGAAATCAGAATAAGCGTCTACGCAAAGTGCCAGCCAAAAAACAATGGCAGGCGATGATGCCAGAGATTGATCTCGAGTTTGACCTAAGCTACATCTCATTCTCCGTAGATATGGATAACGACTTCTCGATCAACTCTTAGCAAATGCAGAGCCTAGTTCGTCTTGACGCTCCGAACCTCATACATCCTAAACCTTGGTATTAAGTTGTTGTTTTTTTCCATTTCTTGTTTATGCCATTTGTCTGTGTACATAATTAATCATAATATAACTTAGGACTTTGCATTTAAAACTCATTTAGTGTATTTCGTAGTGGATTCCAAAGCAATTCGTTGGTTAACGATTTTTAATGATTATGAACCTTGCTATCAATAATTTTTCGTAGAGTTCTACGCTTTGACATTCTCTAGATCACGAGACGATTCATAATTTTTAATAATTAATTTTTTTGACGTAAAACCTTCTATTGGCAGTCCAGATTTCCATATTGATGTCAAGCAGATAGTCTTGGCCACGAAGATCACTTGTCTGCTCACATACAACCACCGTATACAACACCAACATGGTCGTCTCCATGGGTATGCAGGGGTAGTTTTAATAGTCATGCGGTCGTCTGACAACAAATCACTTCTGATTTCTCCTTAGACATTTATATATTTAGCTTATCTGATTCTCAGCTTGACCCAACAGTTCTACAACAGACTGGATAGCTGTATAGAAAACAGTAAGGACAAAAAATTGATTTTGAAAATTTCCATTTGAATTTATAACATGTTCTTCTGTTGGCTCTTAGAAGTCTATTAGTGATGGAATCAGTTGTTGTTTCCAAAACCCTTCATCAGAATACCATATAGAAAAAAATTTATTCAGTTAATTGACTGCCCTGAGTCAAGTGTCACACCTTGCACCATTTTGCTAGTATTTTTGACTTCAAAAGTAATTTTATATCAACCAAAATAACTGCTTCAAGGTAACATTTGGCAGGATCGTTTAAGACTAAATTAAGAGTGTCCAAATTGCACGGAACATAGAATGCACAAGGATTAATGTTGAGAATTTTACTTTGAACTTCATTATTCTTTCCATCAGTGCTTACACCATAGACCTTGTATCTTATATTAAAAAAAGAAGCATTATGGTCTAAATAATACTCATTATTGCACCATCTGTATTCTGTTTTGGAATAAATCCCAAGAAATGTTCACACATATTTTCATCCTTTTTACCAAATACTGTGACAATCGGATAACAAGCGTCATGTGTTCAAAATTGTCCGGTATGATTGAGAAATGTGTATTGGCATCATCTGGTATAATGATTTGATCGTGAGATCCTAGTAAATTGACAAGTTCATTTTTGATATTTTCATCTAGGTAGTGAACACATTTTAAAGGGTTGGACGACTCAATTTGAATGCATTTAAGGTGATATTTAATAGAAGGATCTAACATGGAAATGTATTCTACAAACTTTAAAAGAGTGACAAAATTCATATCATACAGTTTGTTTGATGCACCACAAAATGACAAATACTGTATAACATATGTCCTTATTAAACCAATGAGTATTTCCAGAAATTTCTTCCAATGTTGAACTATTCAACTGATCAATGTGCCACTTTTCACTGTAAATGTGTATCTAGTATGATTTTCAGAATAGTTTACCTATATAAGTTACTACACCATCTCCATGTAATTATGGTGTTGATTCTTGCATGGGTGTTTGACATGTAATTTGAACAATTTCATTTTCTCTATGACTTTTTTGATATATTGTAGCAACGAGTCTTATTGAATGACAGCATATTAAAAATCATTAAAAATGAAAATGTTAACAAACAAACCATAATTTAAATTTAAATAACATTTTTAGATTTTAAAATTAAAAACCGTGATTCTTTAGACTTTCTTTCACAATGATAATAATTTACAATTAACCAATTAAATAACTAGGTTACTATAATCTCGATATTTAATGACTGAGGCGGGAATGTTTGGATGTGCAATAAAATAAAGTAAGCATGTGAAAAATTTGTATCATTGGGGTGCCAGTGCGTTCTCAGAGAAAAAAGCCATTACATATACATGACAATTTGAATCGAATGAATTAATTTATCAAAATCATTTAAGCATCAAATTTTTAAAATTTACTTCTAGATTTGGTTGTGCATTTTCGTAATTTTCGCGCGACAAAGAAATCGGTGATTCGATTTCAATGACATTTCTATTTCCATTTCGCGTTTCATCATATCTGATATATTCTGGTGTATCGTTATATTCTTCTTGTTCATTTTCGGACAAAGAATATTCATGAAAAGGGGCAACTAAACTAACCAGTTCCTCTTTAAATGCTACCCGGCTGTTGCGATGTTCCGGATCTGGTGGGGATGGCTCATTTGCTAATTGTGCATTTAATGATTCAAGCTTATCTTTTACATCATAATCTGGTATGTTGTCGTAATTCATTGAATAATCTAAAAAGAATAATTTTATTAAAATTACAATGAAAAAGAAACTCATGTTAGGGTTCGGTTCAAGTGGTAGAAAACTAAAATTGAGAATTTTATCGAGAAACACAATAAAATTACTTTTTTTTATGGTATTTATGGTAATTAAATATTACCATTGTATTGTTACTATATATATGAAATGTTTAATTTTAATTTTACTGATTCTAAATTTAGTAATTTTTTGTAGCACAAATACCATCGATTATTATTGAAAAAGCACCATAATTCTACAGCGAAATTTTATAGAAATATTTAAACAGAAAAATACTGACAGCGAAGAGAAATTACTTTACATACAAATCGGTTGGAATTTTTAAATATAGCATTTTTTCTTAAACCGATTTTTCTATGGCAGCCGCAAAATTATTTACTGATTTGCTACATTTTGGAATTATTTATTATTATTCGATCTTTTAGAATTTGACCAGAAAAGTTTTCAGTTACTAACGGGTACGCAAAGTTATTAATCATTATTAATTAACCGAATGGTATCAGTAATTTATTCTATTTTAAATCACTAAGAGTATACTAGATAAAAAGTAATAACCGATCAGGGTTAATATTATCGCGAATAAATATTTTGAAATCACCCCTGATCTTGCTTTATCACCTATATCGGGCTGTTAGCGAAATTCAGGGCCAGCCTTAATGCTAAGAAATAACTCTTCAGGACAGTCTGAGATAACCGATCTCTTTCCTTTAGTAAGCAACATTATTTTACGTTAAATTTTTATTTTTTGTAAATTTTCTATTAACAATATAAAACGTTAAAAATATCTTGTTATTTATTTTCTAAATTTAGGCGCATATAATTGGAGTTAGATAAATCACAGTCTCGAGTTTCTGTTAGACATAAATCCATTATACGAACCTAACACTAAGCAGTAGAACTGTAGTGGTACAAACTCCTAGTTTCAGTGGATTTGGAAATGTAAAGTATGTTTTCAATAAAATAATTCATAAAATATTCTAAATAAATTTTAATTTAAATCATGCTTATTAAAATCATGTTGTTTTTTTCATTTTTTTAAAATTCCTTTCCACTTCAAACAAACAAAAAAAAATTATTTTTTTAATTCAATAAGAATAAAAATAAATTCTTCATAGATCTATGTATTTTTAATAAATATGGAACTTGTAACTTTTTTTTTATAAAATAAAAATTATATATCATTCTAGTTATAACCCGTCAAAAATGATAGAAGAAAATCAAAAAATTATTTGTTTATTTGTATTTCTGTTTTCAAAAACAAATATTAATTCAATTCAAGAACTCTTTAAATAAAATATTACAATTTTTTATTTAATTTATTTATTTGAATACCATTATTATAATTAGCATGCTAAATAGCGTTAGGATATCACAACCTCATTTTGAATTCTTTCGAAACAGAACCCCATATAAAGAATAGGTAATTATTATAAATACGACAAAGCTCATTAAATTTCAAGACATGTAATAATAAAAACATAACTAATTAACAAAATAACTCATACTTTTGACCCTGTGTCAGTCGCAAATGATTTGAAAGACATGACAATTATGCCACAAGTTCGATACCTTCCTAATAATAAATACATCCACACTTATAATCTCGGTTATCCCTCTCAAATACAGTGCTCCCGAAGTTTTCCTTTTATACACAGTGCCTGACGAACAGTTACATACAGGAAATGAAATAATTAAGTTATTATTTGAAAATTAAAGTTATGCCAATCAATTTATCATCATGTTTGAATATGAAAAAAATTAAAGAAAATTATTTTAAACGTCAACAAGCAACTGAAACTGGCAGGTTTATAATTGTTTGAAAAGAAACTGATAAGATCACTTAATAAGTCATGCAAACAATAATAATATGTTATTCTAATTATAATTACAACTAAGGCAAATTTAGTCGAATGTAATTTGCAACGAAATGGCTGATAAAATTTAATAAAAAATGACTAGTATTAAAATTTCTTAGATTTAATATATTAAAAAAACAAGTTCAATTAAGAAAATAATTGAAACGAAACCAATTCAAATCAAGAAAGATGTGAAACCAGTACAAATATATCATAACCATAAGATATATTTCTTGGTAGTTGAAATTCAATATAAACTCTCAAATGCAGTCAAATTGATCAAGTCGCTATATTCAATATTTATTGCTTATATAACAAAATATGTTGTTGCAGTAAATAAAGTGTTGACGAAAATTAATAATGTAAGTTACAATGAACATATTGGTTAATTTCAGTTCATGTGTCGCGTCTGTGTGCGTTTTTTGGTTTTGACATTTGGATTGATTTGTGTGCGCACACAGACGCGGACAACTGTCGAGTTTAATAATCGAATTTTTTGTGAGTTTATGTTTCGCGTATGTGTGCATTTTTTGCTATGACATCGGAGTTTTTGTATACGCACACAGACGCGATCAGGGTAATTTTAAAGATTATTATTATTCGGTTTTGGATTGGAATTTTGAATTTTTTATGAAGTTTGAATTTGTCAAGTTTGTTTTAAAGATTGGGAGTTTCTGGAAGTGTTTTTGAAAATAAATTTTTGTAAATTTATTTAATGGCTACGATTAATACAGATAATTACTATTATCATAAATGCAACAGGGACGTTCACATATCTCAGGATGGTAAATGTGTGACGTGCAATGATGGATTTATTGAAAGAATTGAATCTGATAACTCAATGGAAAGTGATGATGACGCCTTGAATGTTTTTCATATTATTCGTCATATTCATGGTGGAAGTACTACAAACGAAACTGATGGTTCTTTTTTTATTACTCCAAGAGATCCTGATAACAGAAATAGTGTTTTTGGCCAACTAATATCAAATTTATTTGGATTGCTACCTCTAGATTTTAGATCAGATTCGTCAGATTTCATATTTTCAGATCAAAGTTTCGACAATTTTGTAACGAGAATTATGAATCAATTTGAACATAGTGGTCCTCAAACAGCAAATGAGGCAGTATTGAGAAATTACTAGTCAAGAAAATCACCGAAGCTATTGGTACAGGTTCCTTTTGTCTGTCAGATTATGAGGTGGCCGATGAAGTGTACGAGTTGCCTTGTCAGCATAGAAAACCTGTTCAGTGTCTAAAAACGTGGTTAATTAAACACATATATTCATCAACAATCGAAATTCCCGTTTTCATGCCTTTGAAGAAATTGAATATAAAGATGGGAAAGCTGGTTTGTAAATATTTCAATACAGGGATATAAAATGGATGAAAAAGGTTACATATCACTAATTTGGAGAGTAGATAGCGCTCGAATTTCTCTAGGATTTTAATAAATGTTTTTAATGTCTTTTAATATGATTTTTTTAATGTTTGAAATGTGAGTGTATGTAATAGTTGGCTGAAAAAGGCACTGTTTAAGGTGCTATGACTGTGAATTTTAAATAAATAATGACGTCATTTTGTAGATAATTAAATTCTACCTATACATTGTTTGAGTGAAAATATCTCAAGTTGATTAAAATGATGTGTAAATTCAAAAATGGTGTACTAAAAACGAAATTTCAAAATTTTGATTACATCATAGGGTCATTAAACAGAGAATTAAATTTCAAGCAAGAGTCGTTGAAGTTCTTATAAAGAATTTAAATTTATGAAATAATCGTTTATTTAAACTAAAAATTTTAAATGACAATCATTTTATTTGTTGATCAAAATTATTAAAAATCTTATATATTTTATAAAAAATATAATTGTATTTATTTATATAATTATAAAAACCTTAAATAGTGAAGTTTATTTATTATGTTAAATTGACCCAAAAAAGGAATATGATGCTGTTGCCCATTTTAATTAGGCCACCTGAGTTCTTCGAACACAATGAACGCTGGTCAGGCACGACCCTGACGCTGACGCTCCATGACAAATCAACATTTCTTAAATTATTTTTCATTGTTTTCACATATTTCCTTCCTTCGTAGAAATGTCGCTTCAAACAAATGCCACCGTGGCGGTCGGGCCCACGCCATAGCTATGCCACTATATCATCAATAATCAAACATATTAATCATAAAAAAATGAATTTAAATATTATTTTATTCAATTTAAATTACAATTTTATCATTATTAATGGAGTTAATTGTTTATCAAAACAAATGAAATCTTAAACTGGAAGACCCGAAAAAATGACCAGGAAACGCATTATTTATTTATATATATATATATATATATATATATATATATAGTAATATGACGTTACAATATTATTACCATAATCATCTTCAAAGTCTGACTGGGGTTTTCGCAATTCCAGTTCACGTATAGCCAACTGTTGATCGGGGGTCAATTCAAAGAGATTGATATTGTTATCAGAGTATTTAATATGATCCGACTCGTTTGTATCGTCTATGAAAAATCTATTACTCATATACTGATCATCAAGATTTGCATTTCCAGATTCTAAATTATAATCTTGGAAATCTGATCCATGTAAAATGGGACTAGGATTTTCGGATGATTGTCCCGAAAAATTAATGTCTAAATTTGGCTTCGATTCTAAATTTGAAAATATTATTTTTAATAAATTTTTTATTTGAAGAAATTTGGCGAATAAAATTGATTGAAAAAAGTGAATTTGTATACGTTCTTTACCCTATTGAATAATGACTGGTTCATTTCTCTATCTATTGATCTATCTATCTACCTTTGAGTCATCAGAAACATGTTTAACTGGCAAATGGACACAGTCGAACATATTCATCCAATTCAGAGGGAATAAGAAATATTTGTACGAAGCGGATACATTCTCTATAAACGTTTAATAGGTTAGCATTTTAGAACTATTTGTAACTTCTCTACATATCTGTTTTAAAAAATCCCAATTAAAACAATGAGTAAGTGGTAAAATCAAATTGGCCGCTGAATGGTGGAGTTTAAATGTTATGTGCAAAAAGTTTTGCCAGAATAGAGAAATGGGCGGTTTTTTTGTACAGGTTGCTGTGAAATTTCGAGTTCTGAATTTCTTGTTCGTTATAAACCGCACGATACACAGATACGCACGTTATACGTACTCGTATATAGATATAGAACTGGATATAGATGCAGAATTAGGTATCTATTTTGTCCTATGTTTAAACTAAAGATTGTATTAACAAACTTTCTAATTAATTAATAATTTTTATTTATTAACTAATTTAGATAAATAAGAAGTAAAAATAAAAAAAGTTTCTTTAAGTTTTTAGAATGTTTTGTATTAGACATTTTTCCAAAAATAAAAGGTAGCAAGCCCGGTCAACCCAAATGATTTTGTGGATCACTTTAGAAATGCATTATAATCCTACGAGCCACATATGTAAAATATATAATTTTTTGGAGTGAAAATTTAAACAATAAATTATTATAAAGGGTTTTTATTATTATTCCTAAATTAACAATATAACATTTCAACATATAACTATACATGTATAATTATAATAATAACATTTATTAAAAAAGTGTTTGAAGATTATAAATCAGAATTATATCGATGCTTCTACTGATTTATAGTCTTCAAGCTCTTTTAAATAAATAAAATGGAAAAATAATCATTGGTGAAATTGGAAAAAAAGGTCTTATAATAATAACAATCAATAAAACAATGAAATAATCGAATAACATTTAATCAATGAGATATTTGTTTCTCTTTTCTTTCACTAAGCTTTTTCAAGTCGATCTCAATACCTGTATTTATACATCATAGATGATGAGTTATCTTTCGTGAATTTAATTTTCGAAAAGAACGATTCGCAGATTTAAGTCAATCCAAAAATGCTCACAATCATTTGTCCTAGATATCTAGATGCGTACACCAAACACCACTGAGATACATTTTCTATTGTGGTGGTTAGTGTGTACATCATTAAATTGACTCACCAATTTAATAAATTTCATTTCTTGAAATTTATTTTAGCCAATTTTGAAATGGCTTTCAGGTAAGATATTTAATTTTAAGTAAATTTTAAGACTTTATATAAATATGAGATCATTATTCAAGTTCTTAAATATTAATTTGAATCAACATTTGTGTTATAAATTATTTTTAATTAATTTTCAGGTTTTTTAGGAATTTTATGAAATTTATTTTATAATTATAATTATGGAATTATTTTGATATAATGTAAGTCAGATATATTTTTAATTATAATTAAATAATTAAATCAATCGCCAAAAATGTATTTTTCTAAAATATCTCTAAAACAAATATAAGAAATTCTAATGAATATTTAACTTAATTTTAACTCAAAAATAATTCTTAGGATGAAATTTAATCATTTTCATGATAACATTTTATTTAAAAATACATTTAAAAACATTTTCAGTGATAATTTTTTTTCTAAAAATTGTCTAAAATAGAGTTATTATATTAACGTCTCAGCGGCGCATTTCTATGAATCGAAAGTTTGCAAGTGTTTGTAGTATATGTTGTGTTTGTGTGCAGTATTTAATTTTTCTTCCACTTTTTAGATTTCTATAGTGTAAGATAGCACTACACCAAACACCACTGAGAAATTAATAATCTTACATTATAGAAACATACATACTTACTTTGATTTCACGTTGATGTTCTCATTTATAGCTCAGTGAGATACATCTTATACTATAGAAATCTGAAAAGTGGAAGAAAAATTAAAAACTGCACACAAGCGCAACACATACTAAAAAACTCATACAAACTTTTGATTTGTAGAAATGCATCACTGAGATACGTTTCTATAATAACTTTATTTTAGACAATTTTTTGGGAAAAAAAGATCGCTGAAATTTTTAAAAATATTTTTAATAAAAATATCAAGAGCAGATGAATTTGGTTCAATGTCTTTTCAATCCAGATTTGATTTCCTGAAACAAGCCCTTCATATTGAGCTCAGAAAAAAAAATTAAAAAAATCATTTTATTCATATTCGGCGATTTTTTCGCAAAATGTTTTTCGAAAAATACATATTTTTGGTGATTGATTTATTAAATTATAATTAAAAATATATCTGACTCGAAAATAATTCCAAAATACATGTCATAAAATTCCAAAAATCCCTGAAAATTAAAAATAATTTATAATTATACTGTTAACTAAAAGTAAAATTTAAGAACTTGAATAATGATCTCATATCGATATGGATAAAATTCAAGCCTTAAAATTTACTTAAAATTAAATATCTTACCTGCAAGTCATTTATAAAATGGCTAAAATAAATTTCCAAAATACATTCATGATGAGAAATTGATAAAGATAATTAATTGGTAATTTTATCATTGTAATTGGTGAGTGAATTGCTTTACACACTAACCACCACTATAGAGAATGTAACTCAGTGGTGTTTGGTATTAATGATAACATCAGCGTGAATTTAAAGTAAGTATGTATGTTTCTATAATGTAAGATTATTGATTTTTTCTTATATTATAGAAAACGTATCTCAGCGGTGTTTGGTATCTTGAAATGAAAGAATACGGGCGAGACGCATTGTACATTCGGTATATTTATGTATAAAAACGATTGCACTGATATAAAGTCAACAATATCACAAAAGAATTTTGTGAACATATTTTATGAAATCGTTTTGAAAATCTGGGTTGCGGTTGACCATCCTTGTACTAGAGAGAACATAATATATGCTATATCTATTTATAATGCTTGATATTACATTTTTTGACCATTGAAATAATAGTAGGCAACTGAGAAAACTTTCCAATTGGTAAAGCAATAAAATGGTTTTGGAACCATTCATTAGCGTGCATAATTATGAAAACAAAAGTTTGTAAAAAATCTGTCATTGTAACCAAATGATAGTAGAAAATTATTTATAAAGAATGTTCAAGTTTTGTGTGGCTTTATTTTTTTATTAATTTTTTAAAAATATTTTAATTAAATTTTTTTTAAAATTATTCAATTTGAATTTAGTTCAAAATCATTTGGCATTTCCTTCAGAGTGCAAGAAATAAAATATGAAAAACTCATATGAATCCTAATCAAACCTCAAAGACAAACCTGATAGTTCATAATCTTGATGCTGAGTTTCTATTATTTCATTCTTTACGTTATATTTTCCATTAAAATTTCCTATATCTAATTCATCGCCATTCTGTTTGTCCGTCGAATTTGAATCATCATTTCTTGTTTCAATTTCCCAGTGAATTTCATTATTTCTGTTGTCAATCGCTTTTTGATTATAATTTCCATTTGGATTTCTCTCCAATTGATCTGGGCTTATTTTTCCATTTCTACCATTAATTGACGTAGAAAAGTGTTTTTCACTAAAATGTTGATCATTATCTCCTGCAAGTGGTTTCGATGGAGACATATTTATTTCATTAGGATTTGCAGTCGGAATTTCTGATTTTTCTACATTATTAATATCACTGTGAACCAATTTCAATGGAGATTTTGGAAGGCTTTGAGAATTGTTATCCTGAATTTATTATTTATTAATGAATAATGATAATAATACCGTTCGACATTTAATAAAATATTCATTACTACAGAAGGCAATTATTTATTGTGACATAAAATTTCATCAATAGAAAACAATAAACTTACTATTTTTGGTTGGGATTGTTTGACAACTTTTATTATTTTTTTCGGAATAGGTTTTTTACGCATAAAAAGCATTGGGGAAATTTTTATTTATTTATTTAAAATTAATTTCGAGAATGAAAAAGAAACATTTATCAGTCATTTTTACCTTATGTTTTCTGTTAAGGGCAACCAATAATATCTTATTTACCATTTTAAAATCAAACAATGAAAGAGATACGTCAAGTAAAAGGAAAGAAAAGAAGACTACAATAAGTTCAGTCGTGCTGTATTGATAGTATTGTTGAATATCAGCTATTTTAAACAAATAAACAGTTTATAAAATAAAATTGCGTCAATTTTAAATGATAATAGGAATTTAATTGTCTTAAATAAATAAGTGCATTACATATGTCAGACGCAAAATTTATTGTAGCAATTTCTGAATAAGTTTTTTCTATAAAACCAATTAGAAACTAATATTATATTTGCGTATTAATAGTTAGAACAATTTTAATATTAGGAAAACTTTATAATAACTCGTCAGTTGTGGAATAATTTATAAAGCATTGTAGTGAGCCGTTAGACGGCCTAAGTAAAAACTATATAAGTATTATATACAAAAAAAATTGAAAGTTCCTTTCCATTCACCGAAATTGGAAATTGTTCAGTATTATATGTTCGAAAGCCAACAGAGTACTATGAGCCAGGAATATTTTCCAATACCCTACTACGGGTAATCTTAGCTAGGCATATTTCGCCGCTGTGATTCAATCATCTTTAATAACTTTGAAAATGTGTCCAACAAATCGGTAAACAAGCATCCGTCAAATTCCTCCGTCGATTGTCACTTGCTGGACCTCATTGAATCAAATCAACCTCATTGGATCAAATTAACCCCTTTTTCGTATCGTCGCCTGTCTCAAAGAGATAAACTGTCAAACGATAACTGACATCGAACCTCTCTCAAATCAACATCGATTATTTAAGCTCTTACTGATCACGATATAATGTTATATAATATATATGTAATGATATAGCGTGGCTAAGTAAGTTTGCGAATCAAGTTTCGACTACTACGTAAATTTACAAACTGTTCTGTCACACAAATTTGACCTATTTATATAAAATATTTTAAATTAATTTATATTATTAGCAATCATAAATTACTATTAATAAATAATTAATTCCATTAAATATATTTTTCTAATATTTAGTAATTTTAAATTTCTATTTTTATTAAATATATATTTCTATTTTTAGTAATTATTTATTATTTATTATTTACCTAATTCCTATCGTTCTGGACCAATCCATGTTTGCCCAACCCTAACAATTTCAAGAGGTGTTCTATGATTCAAATAACTTACATTGCTTTTAGTGAGATGTTCTTAATAATAAAAAGTTTAGAAAACTGATTGACGTACTTAAATGGTCGCGATAAAGAAACAATACTCAAAGATGTATGTATACGTTCGTGGTGATGAAAGGGCTAATAACTGGCTTGTGTAATTTGTGTTATTTTGTAAATTAAATTTTTATAATTTCTTTTATAACTATAAGTACGTATTAAATTATAATTTTTGTAGTTTTTCGATTAAGTGAAAATATTTTATAGGCTTTACGATGTCGAAAGAAACTCAAAAACAACCAAAAAAAAGTTATATCTTTATAAACTAAAATTGATATTTTGGATCGCCTTAGTAAAGGATCATTAGAGGTTGCAAGATCATATGGTATGAATAAAGCTACAATAACAACAATAAGAAAGAATGAAAATAGCATTAGACAAATTATAGCAGTTGGAACATTAAGGAAAATAAATGGAAAATATGGGGGAACTAATAATATGGATTGAATATAAAACTGAAAAGGGTATACCTATAAGGTATTCCAAATTTATGCAAAATTTAAGGAACAACAACCACCTACTTTTTCATCTGGTAAATAGAAACCGAAATAAAAAATCCCAATATCGATTTACGCGATTTTCTATGGAACCAATCTACCGTGTAAATCAGGAAATGAGTGTACATTAATAACACTACTGATCTTAATTTCTTTCCAAGTTGAAACAATCCATTTTCACACTTGTGAAAAAGATGCTTATTTACCTACCAGATTTTGTAAAATTTAAACAAATAAACTCCTTATTTAGATATTATTCAATGAAGAGCTATATAACAGCTTATTGGAGACTTGTCTTGGATAATAAACTTTTTTACAACTATATCTCTTTTTAACAACTTTATTTTTTATATTTTTTTTAGTAATTTTAAATTTCTATTTTTATTAAATATATATTTCTATTTTTAGTAATTATTTATTATTTATCTATTATTAGAACCTAATTCCTATCGTTCTGGGCCAATCCCTGTTTACCCAACCCTAACAATTTCAAGAGGTGTTCTATGATTCAAATAACTTACATTGCTTTTAGTGAGATGTTCTAAATAATAAAAAGTTTAGAAAACTGATTGACGTACTTAAATGGTCGTGATAAAGAAACAATACTCAAAGATGTATGTATACGTTCGTGGTGACGAAAGGGCTAATAACTGGCTTGTGTAATTTGTGTTATATCTTTATAAACTAAAATTGATATTTTGGATCGCCTTAGTAAAGGATCATTAGAGGTTGCAAGATCATATGGTATGAATAAAGCTACAATAACAGCAATAAGAAAGAATGAAAATAGCATTAGACAAATTATAGCAGTTGGAACATAAAGGAAAATAAATGGAAAATATGGGGGAACTAATAATATGGATTGAATATAAAACTGAAAAGGGTATGCCTATAAGGTATTCCAAATTTATGCAAAATTTAAGGAACAACAACCACCTACTTTTTCATCTGGTAAATAGAAACCGAAATAAAAATTCCCAATATCGATTTACGCGATTTTCTGTGGAACCAATCTACCGTGTAAATCAGGAAATGAGTGTACATTAATAACACTACTGATCTTAATTTCTTTCCAAGTTGAAACAATCCATTTTCACACTTGTGAAAAAGATGCTTATTTACCTACCAGATTTTGTAAAATTTAAACAAATAAACTCCCTTTTTAGATATTATTCAATGAAGAGCTATATAACAGCTTATTGGAGACTTGTTTTGGATAATAAACTTTTTTACAACTATGTCTCTTTTTAACAACTTTATTTTTTATATTTTATTTATAGAATTATATCAAAAATATAATTTTGCATTTTGCATAAATTTAGTTAAACTTTACAATCTTAATCGGGGGTCACCTGGCACCGTGAGATACCAGGAGTATTCCACAGGATTGTCTTATTAATGGTCAAAATAGCCGATTAAAAATTCATTCTCAAATACTCGTGAAAAATACTGTTAAATATTTAAATTAATTTGAATAATAAAGTTGAAATCATAACATGAGTAAAATCACGAGTAATATCTGTTTCTATGATTGTACGTAAGGAGACATTTGGTTACTGGTTTACAATTCATCTTGGAATTATCTCACAAAATATATTTTACTATCTCAAAAAGCAGTAGTCAATATAATGTTATTTGATAATGGACGACCGAAGACCAGACCGCAAAAATCCAGTGCATGGAGTTTTTTTATAATTTATTAAAAGATCACATATTTTGAAAATAAGTGGATAGGTTTCATTTGTTCAATTCACTTTATTGTTTTAACATTTATCCTTAAACTTGTATATAATTTTGATGATTGAAGCCTGTCAAGCAGATGAAAATATGTGAGATTGATCGTGTTTGTTTAGATATAGAAAATAATGTTATGGATGTGCTTGATGTCGTCTCAGTCTCAATCTTTTTATATATATATAAACGTTGGACCATTAACCGAAATTGAGTTATAATATAAAAAGGTCATTATAGCGAAAAGTCGTATAACGAGCAACCATATAGCGAAGTATTGATGTATATTGAAGTGGCTGAAGTTGAATGGAAATAAGTGTTTTAATCTCCAAAATATTTATTGAATTATTACGAATTAATCACACAATTCTTTATACTGAAATCCATAAATATTAATATTTAAAAATTTATAATATTTTGGATATTTAAGTTAACTTTTTCATAAAAAAATAATTATATACTTGAAAATTAACTTGGTCCATTAAATTATTTAATTTGTCCAAGATTTCTTTAGTCGAATCAATAAAATTTTCTGAAATAAAAATCTATTTTACCGCTGTAAATATAAATTGAACAAAATTACAATAATTAAATGATTAATAATTTAAAATTTAACTAAAATTTAAAAATTCTTAAAATGAGTTATAAAATATTGTCTGACGGTTAACATTTTAAAATAAAATAAATTATAAACAGTTACTTCTAAGGTTAATGTTGCTTAGTAATAAATTATGGTATAATAAAACAAGATTATTAATTATAAAATTTGAATAATAATTTAATAGTTCATGATATTAAACTGATTTATTTTAAGATAAATTATATAAATGTTAATAATTTTTATTTATGGTTCATTTCTCTCAATGATGATTTTACAAAACTGGTTTAATTCATTTGTTGAATTCCAGAAATTTAAGCAAAAAGTTTCTAAAACAATAAAGTAAATAAATGTATTAAAAAATTGCATATGGAAATTATGCCATTAATGAAAAACTTATTTAATTCAGTAATCTATGTGGAAAATTATTAATTTAGTAAATGTGGAGTGTGATATTATTATTATTATTATTATTATTATTATTATTATTATTATTATTATTATTATTATTATTATTATTATTATTATTATTATTATTATTATTATTATTATTATTATTATTATTATTATTATTATTATTATTATCATTATTATTATTATTATTATTATTATTATTATTATTATTATTATTATTATTATTATTATTATTATTATTATTATTATTATTATTATTATTATTATTATTATTATTATTATTATTATTATTATTATTATTATTATTATTATTATTATTATCATTATTATTATTATTATTATTATTATTATTATTATTATTATTATTATTATTATTATTATTATTATTATTATTATTATTATCGGTGTTTTTATTTCCCATCCGTTTTATATTTGTCTCTAGATAACAAAACAAAATAAATTAAATTTGGGAAAAACTTTAATATTCAAATTTCTGCTGGATATAGTAAGGAAGAATTTCTTTGCACAACCCCGAAAATTCAACTCTACACTTTCTGCTGTATCGTTACTTAATATCTTTACCACTATGCACCTATCGCTTTATTAGGTGGTTCTAAGTAAAAGATAAGTTCTATTTCTAAGGCTGCTGATGTCATGACATTCATTGAGTTCATAAGGTTACTATGTTAGGCGTACCACCGTATCTCTTATTCGTCCTACTCATAAATAGCTTATTTATCTTACTCAAGTTTTGGAATTGGGCCCTAACTGAATTCTAACTTTTCTTTCTCCCTTTTAATTACCGATCTTCAATAAATTTAAACTATGATAACAATAAGTAAATAATGATGATAATAATATTAACTAAAATTAAATTGTTAATGCAGAGCATTCATGCAATTGGGGGACTTCTGCATTCTATACATGATCCGTAACTATTTTAACAACTTGGTAGGGTTTCTTTCGTTTTTCCCCATGCGTGGTTTGCAGGTTGATTCGTTCCTACAACTGGAAAAGTAGTTGATTTGATGAAGAATATTGATAATGCAATTGAAGTGGCTGGAAATAGCTCCTTCATTCTCTGGAAATCTATGAGATAAGTGATCACTGAGAATCCTTGTGAAACCAAGAAATGAACGGGTATCAATTTTAACATTTTTTTTGACTTTCCATAAGATACGCTTTCACAGTTTTGCTCTATGTATGTATTTTTTTCTGTTCTCCTATTTTTTTGATTTTGCCCAGGCAAGATGATATTCGTCGAGAGTTGTCAGACTACTTTTTTGAAGAGATAAACTCGATGATGTCAATTCAGACAACACATAATTTAACGCATCTAGAGCAACATGTGTTTGAAGGCTAGTTAATTTTTTGTAGCAAAATTTTGTCACAGGATCGCTGGATTAATTTTGCTCAAAGTATTCTATAAGTGGCTCGTAATTTCTAACAAGTGCAGCTAAAGCAAAATGATGTGATAGCCATCTTACTTCATTCAAGGGCTTAAACGCAATGTCATCAGCTTCAGATGCTGTTGCTATTTCTTGAAATTTGTTTTTTTTGTTACAAGATCTTGTAAACATGGCATAAACGGTTCTTAGGAAAGTTTCAACATCTCGAATCAATTTAACTTCTTTCCAAGCATCAGATATTTATTAAAGCAATCGGTCAAAGAACATACATTAGTGTGACTGATGGATGGCAGATAAGAATTCAAAAGAATACCCATGATACCATGCCTACATAACCACAAAGAAGACTATTAGAAGAGTCATTTAGTCACCTGGATGCGATAAAGATATAAATTGGACTAAAGAATGCAATGAGAGTTTCCAAACTCTGAAGAGATGGTTGTGCTAGGCACCTATCCTTGATTTTACTAGATAAGATAGTACTTTTATCCTAAACAAAGACGCTAGTTTCGAAACCATTGGTGCAGTTTTGAGTCAAATTACAGAAGATGGAGAAGAATCTGTCATAGCTTATGGCTCGAGACATATGTCATCACATGAAAAGAGATACTGTGTAACCCGGAAAGAACTGCTCGCCGTACATGAATACATCATGCATTTAACAGAATATCTATACGGAAAAAATCCATAATTCACACCAACCACAAAGCATTTGTTTTCATGAACACAATAAAAACCCCAATCAGTCGTCAATTCGAAACATGGTTAGCTAACCTGTTGGAATATGATTTCGAACTAAAATATCGGAAAGGCGAAGAACACTCGAATGCAGATAGACTATCGAGATTAAAAAGTATGATTTGCACCCAGTGTCAAACAAGACATGAAGAAGTTAAGTAAGGAAAATCAAAGACCTGAAATATATATTATCCAAAGATCAGAAGCTATGGAAAAGTATGGAAACAACAACAAAAGAACATTCGGTTTTGAGAACTGCAAGAGATATTGGAAAATGGATGTACACTGGAAAAAAAATTGTTTTCATTTTAACGTAAAAAATACCCGAATTGATGGAGAATTAATGACAGTAAAAAGAACAAAAATATCTTAATGTAAGTCCCAAAAACATTTGCAGGCCTGTTAACAACAACCCTACATGAAGAACTATGTCACATTGGAGTTAAGAAATTATTTCATTATATGGAAAAGATATTTTATTGGCCGACAATGCAAGAAACAATCCAACTCTTTTTACGATGTTGCGAGATCTGCGCTAAAAGAAAGATCGATCAGACAAGAACCAAGGAAACATTTATTCCTAAATATAGCTCTGAATTCCTAGAACAGATTGTTATAGATGTGACTTACATGAAAATAAATACCATAAAAATATATGGTAGTAATGGTGAACCGGTTTAGCAAACTGATTTCTTTAACTGCTATTACAAAGCAAGACGAAGCGACAATTTTCTAAACGATACTTAATAGTTGGATTTATCGATTCGGAAGACCGAAGAGCATTTTAACAGATAGAGGCCGAAATTTCGAAGGGGATATTTTAAGACAGAAGTTACAGAAACTTGTAATCAAACAGGAATTCAGCTCACCTTACCAGCACCAATCAAATGGTCAATCAAATGGCCATACGAACGATAAGAGATCTTATTACAGCAACATTGGCAGGTGGATGTGAAGAGAGAAACTGACACGAACTTCTACCCAGAATAGAGCTCACTATAAATAGCAGTCGACAAAGTGCTACAGGTTTATCACCATTTGAGATAATTTATGGACGGAGTGTTAACCTACACTCTACCCTGAAACAAGCCGAGATATCAAGAAGCGAAAGAATGAAGACACGAGATTTAACTCCAGTAAAGCCGCAGACACTAAGAGAGCTGTGGATAAGACAAAGAGGGGCACTCGTGTTTTCGAGGTTGGGAGGAGGTACTCGTACGTAAAGAGCGGCAGAACAGGCAAAAGGATGGTATGCAATATGATGGCCCATATAAAATCGTCAGATTTCTATCACCTCATCGAGTCGAACAACATTCACAAGAAGGAACGAAAGAAAGAAAAATCGAGTGTCTGAAGAAGTGGAAAAAGTCTTAAGAAGGGGAGAGTTAGATATCATTTTGTTTCAATAATTGGAGTTGGCGGTTTTTGTGAAAAATTAAAAACTTGTTGTATAATAATAAATTTATGTCAGATTTGAAGATTCTTAAGCCCGAGTTGGATTTAACTAGAACAATATAATTATCTCGTTGTTGGATGCTATTACGTAATCTTGTCAAATTCATTACAATTTTCTTATGATCAAAAATTTCATTGTATTAATCAGTAACAATAAACTAAATGAGGTACTTCTGAAAATCAGTCAAATTGGAATTATCATCTAAAATCTTAGTAGTTGAGACCCAAACTCTAAACTAACACTAATTAACTAAATTTTATTTGTTTCGAACCAAAACAACAACCATCCGACTCTGCTTGTTTAGTTGGTAATTTTTTCGAGAATTTTAAGATAATTTCGCGCGATGTGTGTATGTAGATTGCCTCAGCCTAAAAAATTGCCATCTAGTCACGACTGATACTAGTAATCAAAAGTTAAAGAGTACTTTAGTGCGCGCAGTTTATTGTTATTATAATTTTTCTAAGTCGCAATTCAACCGATTTATGGGGGTACTTATTCAATGATTTATATCATTTTTATATATAATATTATGTTACAATCATATAAATTATATATTTTGTTACTTAGTAAAAATTACCAAAACACATCATAATGATAAATCTATATATAATACATATAATGAAATAATTATAAGTAAATACCTTAATATTTATTTATAAATCTAGTAATTTTATGAAAAGTCATTTATTATTTTTTTTAAGTATAAATATTAACAAAACATTTTTAAACCTGTTTGTTTTAAATTATTATTAAAATTAGGTTTTTCAAAAGTTTGCAGCTTTTATCTATGGTAATTTTAGTATTTTTTATCTGTACGTAATATAATATTTTAAATTTAAGATTTAAAAATTAAATATAATCCATATGCTTCGAAATAAAATCCTCAATTGTTCGGTCTATATAAATTATTTGTTCAAAGATAAATGTATACTTTTACAAACCATTCAAAATTCTTCAAGAATCATATTAGCGAACCTCTGTAGAGTCAGAACATTTGAAATCGAACGTTATATAACTCAAAACTTTAAGTACAAGTTTAATGAAAAAAAATCTAAATTTGTTCATAGCGCTGGACGTATTTTGTTGGGAGCTACGGTTTTATCATTCGCCGATGACAAAATTAGTGATGAAGAAATTGAAGAGTAAGAAAAAATTAAATCCTTAAGCGCTGGAAAATTTTAATTATATTAATATTATTTCTTTAAAATTGGTAATGTAGAATTTATACTATAATTTCAAAACTTAAAGTAACATGAATATATAAATCGCATTGGCTAATTTAGTAAAACGGGAATTTATATTTGAAATTATTGATTTTGTCAAATTTTTATTATAATAAAATAAATTTTCAAATTAAAATGAGAAAAAAGAGCTTGATAACATTTGTTACAAATAATATTTTATACTTTGAATTTTCTCGATGGTTTTGAAATACGTTCTGTTTTTAATAATCACCCTAAGTATGGGCTTAATCACAATTTTTCTCAATTTCATTATAACCATTAATTAATTTGTTTAATTTTCGTGATCAGATAAATAAAAATATTCTTAAATTTGAAAATATAACTATAAAATATTACTAATCAAAAGTATAAATTATATAAAAAAATTAATTTTAATCTGTTGCCATTATTTGAAGTTTCAATGCTAAAGTAGATTTTGACGAGCTATACTCGTCATAAGTTTTCAACAAAAATATTGTTCTATATAATCTATTGATATATGAATACTTGATATGAATTGATATGAATACAGGGAAAATACGAAGAAAGAAGAATGGTAAAGTAGAAGATGTTATAAAACCTGCTTGCATACTTGAATACAATAAAGGGATGGGCGGAGTTGGTAAGCAAGATCAATTGCTGGCTTGCTTCCCCGCAAAAGGGTATAGAAAATGTTTGATATTTGTTTGTATGGTGTATTTGTACTGTATTCTAAAATTGTCGGCAACACATCAAAAACTATAGTGGAGTTCAGATTAGATCTTGCTGAAAAATTACTGCAAAATATAACACTTCCTAACTACAAAATTCGCAGTCGACATTCATCTGTTCCAGCAACCAACAACAAAGTTCGTCCAACTAAGAGATATCATATTTGTTACAAAAAAATAAAAGAAACGAGTGTCAGTGGCAATGTAAAACCTGCAAAATAGCTCAACATTTACCGAAATGTTTTGAACGATACCACACTTTTCAAAACTTTTAACTTGTTTTGTTATGTTCCTTAATTTAAGTTATTGTTAAAGATGTTACTTAAATCTATTTCTTATAGTTTCTTTGAAATCCTTTATGTGAATTGAATCCACAGAAGAAAATATTTGAATTGCTGAATATTCTAAATATTCTAATGCTAACAATATTGAAACAAATTACCACAAGAAATTTCTTTCCAAGTGTCAATAACATACTTTAGATCATTAAGTGAATCACAGACTGAATGGATAAGTTAGATTTAGAAAATTCCGTTTTGCAGAACAGTAACAATCAACCACTTTCGTAAACAATTCAAGTGTGTTTAACATTACTTGTTAATAACTTTTTTTACACAAAGTTTAAGTCTTTGACGAGTTTATATTAACCATTTAAAATTCTGTTACTTATATCATTTTAAATTTAAGCTTTTTAATATTAATGACAAGTAGACGTTATTCCAGAAACTCAATTTTTAAGACTACTCATTGAACCGATATATAAATTTTTAGTTCAAAACTGAGGCATTTGCTTTGTCCAATTTAATGATATCTTTTGACTTTGTATTTATTAGAATATATAGATATATTTAAAAATAATTCAGTTTTAAGGACACGTAAATGTTTTTCTATATATGATTGAAATTTGTTTAAAAGTGCGACATTAGATTTATATTTTAAACTGTCTTGTAGGCACATGAAAGAATTTTGTAAAACGCCTCAAGATAAAAATTCACTATCAAAAACCGAAAGACAATCTGTTAACTGGTCAGTCTAATTTCCGAAATCATTTTTATTTTCAAAAACTGATCTTTCAGTAAATCCACATTTAAGGAGAAAATTAAAACTGCACACCATTCAGACTTTCGTAGAAATTCTTTGAAACATTCAGAATTTTCGGAATTTTCAACCGAAAATTTAGAAGGTTTCATTGATGAGAGTTGGACCCAACTTATTAACACAAAATCTGTAAAACTTTGGAGAAGACCTTTTCCATCTAATCCTAAGGTTTACGAATATCGATGTAAGAACATTCTTTCGTTTAAATCGAATATTTACCGTTACCGAAATTTAGTATGTGGAACATTCGATGATATTTCTGCACGAAGTTTCTATGAAGTACAAATTGATATTGAGTATAGGAAACAATGGGACGATTTAATTGTTGATTTAAATGTTATCAAAACTGATCATGAAACAGAGACAGATACGATTCGATGGATTACACATTATCCATATCCAATGAGCGATAGGTGAGGGTTATCGATTTTATTTTTAATCAATTATAAAATATCAATGCAAATGTGGAAATTTTATGATTTAAAATGGTGTTATTTTGAATTGATTAGTTATGATTTCAATATTAAGGTCAATATTATGGATACAATATGTATAAGTTCATTTAAAAACCAAGACGCTGTAATTGATAAATCGTTATTTTACACATATTTTGCATTTATATCGATAATAAATGATAAATAACAATTTTCACTGAACAAAATTCATACGGTTATTTAATAATTTTACATGAAAAGACTGTCCCTAGAATTTATGGCAAGTATGAAGCGAAAATGGATGTATAGTCTGAAAAGTCGATTATTTCATTTGATGTCATTACATTAGCTCTAAAAATTCTTTTGGTACCAGTAAAAATTGTAAAAATAGAAATGAATGGACATATCAATGGTGAAGAGGATAAACGGAATATAAATATAATTTTAATGTATTTAATAATTAATATGAACAAAATGTAAAGCAGAAATCTATTGTTAATATTAATTTTTTCACTTGTTTCGTTGTTTATTTTCTCTATCCACAATTGCCTTACCTCTTCAATTAGCTTTTCTATTCCTTTCCTAAAATCCGCTAATCGAAATGAAACTTGATTTATTCACTACTAATTGGATGAATTCAAAGTATCGATAGACGATTTTTACTTACAAATCTAGAAAGTAGAAAATGAATAATTTAATATATCGCCTCGAAATTCCCAAGAATCTTCATTTATACACCTGTAGTCTTCGTTATGTCGCGAAATTGACACAACTCGATGAGAATTTTATGATGAGACTTGAAAGCTATACAAGGTTGATAAATAGAAAGTGCCTAATCTAATATATTATCGTGAATGTGTGTCTGCTTGTCTGTCTGTAGGCTCGCTATACAAATCCAAATTTATGAAGATATTTCAACCAAATTTTGCACAGTTTCTTCTTTTACACAGGCCGAGATTATAGACTACCCTATTCTACCCAAAAATTTTGACCCCGTGGGGGTACCTTATTTACTGATCCTGTTTTCCGGCTACCAAGCAAAGTACCAGTAAACAGCATTATTCAGAAAATTATCAGGAACAAAAAGTATTCCTCGGGTTGGGCTTGAATAACAAAATATTCATGGTTTTTGAACAGCCCCTACTCGAACTAGTTAGGTTACATCTGTTAGTACTGTTATTACTTTGTAACAGCTATAAATAGCTTCTACACAGAACTTAAATCACTTTGTAAGACAAAACTATAGTTATAAGTTCAGTCAAAATTGCAAGAAATCCAGGTAGAAATGAAGGTGAAAAAAACTGAAACTGGATTTTAATTTTGTAGTGGTTAGATTCTTTATTTAACTTTTCAGCTTCTTATTTATTTTGTGGTTATATTCATTGGGTGCAATTAATGTTTTAGGAAAAGAAAACAATTTTATAACACAACTTATATTGCCCGGGCAACACCGGGTACCCCAGGTAGTGAGTTAATAAATAAATGTTTGAAGAAGACTTAAACTTAATTGCGTCTAATAATACCATTACATTCAGGTCTATTAACTTATCTGTATTTTGTTCTTTCAACTTATTCATATGCGATACTAATATCTAAGATATAGAAGATATATAGTTATCTGGCGAAATTTGCATGGTGGTTCCTTGTCAAAAAGGAAACAATGTTCATTGAATATAGTTTTACTGGCTTTTCAATTTTATCGAAAAATTAAGAAATCGATAGGTCAGATCCGTTCTAATTTGCAAGAAATTATGATGAAATTATGAATACTGAGAGCTTGTGTTAGAGCATGGAATCGGATGAAATTGTAGGATTCTTAACATTGGATTGCTTTAGAACGTTGATTTATAACAAAAAGCACTTTTATTATCCAAGGATAATTGAAATGTTATAAAGTTTGACTTCGATGAACTATATTGAACAACGACAAGGAGTGAATACAAAGCCCTCATAAATATAAATGATATTGTAATGAAACTTTGTATTTAAAACAATTGGACTATATAGTTAAACGCACAGATTTATACCTGTCACCATTAATGTAAAATATTTCCATTACTGTATTGATTTTAAAAAGGAATAACAAGTTACATTGATGTTTAACTCCGTATTGTTCACGCTAAAGGATGCTATTTTTACTTTGGATATATAATATGCTGTGAATTAGCATCGCTTGACTTAAAGCGTTTAAATAATAACATGGTGGCTATATTTTAATTTTCATCATTGAGAATAAAAATTTTTTTTTAATGATCTGTTGTCATCTAAAAACTAAAATTATTAAAAATGTAAATATTTCATTGTAAGTTTGAATGACTTTAAAAGTTTTCCATTTTATTCAGAGAATATATTTTCAAAAGACGTTCGTGTGTTTTACAAAACAACCGCAGTGCTATTATTGTATCAAAAGCCAAAAAAGATGAATCATTCAATAAAACGAATAGTTCATCTGTACGAATAGTAGATTATAAATCATTGATGTACATTCAATCACACAATCACTTCAATAAAGTACTTCCCTAATCATTGGAATTTTATTATATTCAAATTCAGGTTGGTATGGATTACTTTCTAATATATTATGATGATCCCAAAACTAATTTTCCCAGTGCTGCAGTCAGTTGGATGTCTACTGCCGGTAAGATTTTCTATGTTACCTCATTCACACTAACATTAAAAATTAAGGAAAAATGTTAAAAAATATTTTTCTATTGACATTGACTTAATTTAAACAAAATTTAAATATAATAATAATTATAATAATAATAATAATAATAATAATAATAATAATAATAATAATAATAATAATAATAAAACAATAAAATGATAAAAAAATTTAACTATATAAAAAATCTTTAATAATTTTTCTGAATTTAGCTGTTTCAAATTTCAAATGCTTTTTGATCTTCTCTTTTATTTCCGCTTTCTTCTCATTGGTTCAAAATAAAATAAATCAAAATAAAACTATTTTTCCCAAATATTTAAAATTAAATTTACTCAAATTCAAAATAAAATAATAAAAAAAATTTAAGTTTATAAAGCTTTTATAACTTAATTTTTTTAATAAATAATATTATTAAATATTTTTAATAACTCTTATACTCTCAATTTAGAAATTTTTAAACATAATTATATTTTGATTTTTATTCCTAATGATTCTTAAAAGTTTACTTTCTTAAAATTTTATCTAGTTATTTATATTATTTTTAAAAGAAAATATCTTCAAGGTCTATAACAACTAATTAGACCAGGGGTGGGGAACCTGCGGCCTCCGGAGCCTTATCGAAATAAATCTTAATTTATATAAAAAACCATTTATTTTGAGAATTTACAAATAAAAATACTTGTAACTTCCGAACTGTATATATACTTTACTGTAAAAGCATCCCGCCGAGTACAAAGAACTAAATATAAAAGTCAATCATCCACACCCATAAATACAAAACTTATATAGACGAATAAATAAGATTATTGAGCTCTCATTTGTGAAATGATGAATTATTTGCATCAATTTTTCGATTCAAAAATAATAAAAATTTTCCAGAAAATTTCGTACAGCTGCATTTTTTTAAATCTGGAGACTAATTATAAATATTGTTTTAATTACTAACTGTATATAAATAAAAGATTTAAAATGAAATTAATTAATGTTAAAATACTTTTTGACTGCGGCCTCATTCGGAGGCGACAAATTTCAATGTGGCCTACGGAAATAAAAAGGTTCCCTACCCCTGAATTAGACTGATGATTTCATTAATATTTTCCTTAGTGTTTAATTTTGGCCGTCTGTTTATGATGATAATTGCCTCTTTAAAATGACATTTTTCTTTCGGACGTTGCCACTGGCTAAGATTTCAATTAAAATATTTTTTCTTTCCTTTTTTGGTTGATATTGTTTATGTCTGTATACCGAGGGTTTTCCAGCAGTCTTTTTTTTCGTTCGTTTTTTCGGAAGTATATCTTCGATGTATGGCAGTTTTCTATTTTCAAATGTTTTTGCTATACAAATCGAAAGGCCAGTCTAGTATGAATGTAATATTCAGATAAAAAATATTTCTTTTTTGTGTTGTCTCCCTAGATCTTTTGGTTTGAATTCATTCTTTCAATGTCTTTATTGTGATATACTTTTCTGTGTAGGACTTTATTGAAGTTTAATTTCTCATTTTCTTCAGTACATCGATTGGCTATCCTTTGTTTTTATGACGTGTACTTTCTGTAAGTATGGAAGCGCTGATCTTTGATACATAGATATTGCTTAGCGATCTGGTTTTTGTAGAATCCATATGTTGGAGTATCTACTTCAATTTAAATTTTAAATCCAGTAGATTGAGAGATCCATCTTACGGATATTCGATTTCAAACCTAATATCTCACTGAGCCGCAATAAATATGTGAAGTATTTCTTCCGCTTCTTTTTCATGATACAATTTTCGATCTTACAGAATATTCATTTACCCCCTTAATAATGAATGATTAAAATTATTTTGCGTGTGAATTCTATTCTGTTCCCTTCACTCTTCCCTTCACTCTTCCCTTCACTCTTCCCTTCACTCTTCCCTTCACTCTTCCCTTCACTCTTCCCTTCACTCTTCCCTTCACTCTTCCCTTCACTCTTCCCTTCACTCTTCCCTTCACTCTTCCCTTCACTCTTCCCTTCACTCTTCCCTTCACTCTTCCCTTCACTCTTCCCTTCACTCTTCCCTTCACTCTTCCCTTCACTCTTCCCTTCACTCTTCCCTTCACTCTTCCCTTCACTCTTCCCTTCACTCTTCCCTTCACTCTTCCCTTCACTCTTCCCTTCACTCTTCATTTCACTCTTCCCTTCACTCTTCCCTTCACTCTTCATTTCACTCTTCCCTTCACTCTTCCCTTCACTCTTCCCTTCATTCTTCCCTTCATTCTTCCTTTCATTCTTCCTTTCATTCTTCCTTTCACTCTTCCCTTCACTCTTCTCTTCACTCTTCATTTCACTCTTCATTACACTCTTCCTATCACTCTTCTCTCCACTTTTCCCTCCACTCTTCCATCCACTCTTCCCTTCATTCTTCCCTTCATTCTTCCATTCATTCTTCCATTCATTCTTCCATTCATTCTTCCTTTCATTCTTCCTTTCATTCTTCCCTTCATTCTTCCCTTCACTCTTCCCTTCACTCTTCCCTTCACTCTTCCCTTCACTCTTCCCTTCACTCTTCCCTTCACTCTTCCCTTCACTCTTCCCTTCACTCTTCCCTTCACTCTTCATTTCACTCTTCCCTTCACTCTTCCATTCACTCTTCCCTTCACTCTTCCCTTCATTCTTCCCTTCATTCTTCCCTTCATTCTTCCTTTCATTCTTCCTTTCATTCTTCCTTTCACTCTTCCCTTCACTCTTCTCTTCACTCTTCATTTCACTCTTCATTACACTCTTCCTATCACTCTTCTCTCCACTTTTCCCTCCACTCTTCCATCCACTCTTCCCTTCATTCTTCCCTTCATTCTTCCCTTCATTCTTCCATTCATTCTTCCATTCATTCTTCCATTCATTCTTCCCTTCACTCTTCCCTTCACTCTTCCCTTCACTCTTCATTTCATTCTTCCCTTCATTCTTCCCTTCATTCTTCCCTTCATTCTTCCATTCACTCTTTCTTTCACTCTTCCTTTCACTCTTCCCTTCACTCTTCCCTTTTATCTTCACCTTTATCTTCAATTCTATCTTCCCTTTCTCTCCTCGTTGGGGAATTATTTAATAATAAAAGAACTTTAGACTTCTTTTTTTTACAAATAACTTTTGAGTTAAGGTATGAAACAATAATGAAATCTCTTTCTCCCACATCCCCTTTCCATTTTCCTTTTCCTCTTTCTCTTTTCTATTTATTTATTTATTTATTCATTTAGGTATTCCATCATTCATTGAAAAAGTTCACAAAGCGTCATTAGTACTTGAAGAGAAATATAAGGAATCAAATGAAGGATTGGAAACCTTTAGTCCGGATTTTAATAATTATCAAGAAAAAATTTCTGAAAAGTCTGAGGAGCATAATCATTATACTCTATTTAACGAAGCGTATGCATTCAATTTCGTTGAATCCAATAATGAATATTCGAAGCCCCAATAGTCGTCTATTTGTTATAATCAGAAAATACAACTTTACAATTATTTTGTTAATTGGTTTCGTTTAAAATATTTTGAAATTTCGGAAGAAAATAATTGAAGTTCTAATATTGTCATAGAACTTATTGGATTACTCTTATTTCACAGGAATTTTAACTTGTCTAATTTAAATTAGTCTAAATTGTGTGTTACGTACGAAGCACTTTGTATAAACATAAAATAACATTCCATAATAATAATTAAAAAACTGTCATATTTTTCGCCAGATACTTAAAAAGTTAGGATTCATTTTTCTAATATTATCTGAAGTAGGTAGTTAGGGCATTACGGGAACAATTACCCCCCTCTGCTTTTTGATAACGCAATTATTCCCGTAAGCTACACATATTTTTTTCAATACATTTAGATAGACCCTATAGAAAAAGGCCAGTATTATTCAGACTATAGTGAGGGGTCTCCATGGTCCTGGGATTTTCAATACAAATTTGAATTACCGCTAAAAAAGCATTGATTATTCAGACTATAGTGACGGGGTCTCCATGGTCCTGGGATTTTCAATTCAAAAGGCGGTTTTCAAAAAAAAGGCATGTTAAATTAAGGTCTCAGGATATTTTCAATACAAAAAGGCGATCTTCAATAAAAAATCATGGTAAATTTTTGAATTAAGGTAAATTATGGTCAAAAATTTTAAATTATGGGTCTGAAAAATTAAATTACAGTAAATAAAGGTCCAAATTTTTAAATTAACTGGTCAAAACATTGATCGAAAATATAAAATTAAAAGTCAAACTGGTCAAATAGCTGTAGCCAGTCTAAAAAATTTAGACTGTCTACAGGAAGAATGGGAGGCTATTACTGTGGTCATAATTATATTAAGTCTGGACTTAAATTTTACATGGCCTTAATTAAAATATGCATTTTCATCATGATTGTGCTTGCAAGTTGTTTCAAAATGGATAACAGTTTCATTGTGACTGTTGTATTGAAATTGTAAGGCTTTGTCGCACTGTTGGCCAACTTTTTTTACTTGATTACACCGATAAACTTCTTTGTTTCCTGCTTCAGTTTCATACCTATTATTGTTTCTTCTCTGTTTTTAAAGACCTCAATAGTTAACCAAGTTCTATTTCTTCGTGTTTTCTTTGATTGGCATCCTGTTTCCACCAATGATGATTCATCGTCAGAATGGAACTCTTCCAACTGCTTATAATCAACGCTGTTGTTCATTTCTTGTATTTTTTTCTGAATCAACTATAAATGGTAGAGAAACAAATTGTATGCACTTATTAAAACAAACGTTGATACTAGTGCAATTTAATAATTTAATATTTTTACAAATAAATTTCATAAACATTTTAATTAAAATTTTCCCCAAAGTAATAATATTAAAGGCTAGTACGTGGTAGTATGCTGAGTAATTTAATTAATGTCCTCTGTAATTAATTTAAAGGCCAAAGTTAGTAAAATGAATTCCAAAATTTAATTTTAATATGGCCAAACTAATATTACCCCTTAAAGTAATCAATGGTCAATAATTTTAATTTAAAGTTAAATAAGTAAATTAAAGTAATAATTTTTAAAATAATTAAATTAAAGTAATGTAATAAGTAAATTAAACTAAGATTTTTAAATTTATTAACAATAAGTTGGAATAATCAACAGCTTCTGAGAAATAAAATTTTTAATGAAAATTTTTATTGAATATTTTTTTTAAGATAATTTTTAATGAAATTTTTTATAGATTATTTTTTTAGGATAATTTTTAAGGGAAATTTTAATGGAATATTTTTTTAAGTAAAATTTTTAATAAAATTTTTTATGGAATAATTATTTTAAGATAATTTTTAATGGAAATTTTATTGGAATAATTTTCAAAGTCAACTTTTAATGAAATTTTTTATAGATTAATAATAATAATAATAATAATAATAATAATAATAATAATAATATATCAACCAAATACATAAAAATTAACTAGACGCATAACTAAACACAAAAATTTACCAAACACATAAAAAGAACAAAAGCAAAGAAATAAAATTTATTCATCCAATATTTGCTTGTAATAAGCTCTTCTTAATTCTGCCAGTAAAATATGAACAATTTCTTTCATCTTATATTCTTGACAGCATCTACACCTAAACGGACATGCTAATTTCATTGGATCCGTACATACTTCACAATCATCTGTGCATTTAAATCTTGATTCTTGGACAGATTCGTAATGTCTTCGTATAATTTCTTAGATATTGATCCCCGTTAATTGCTTGATTCTATAAGCTAATAATTCTGGAGCACAATACAAAAGTCTATTCTTTATATTCGGGAACAATTCTTCCATCTTTGTTAATATTGTTTGGAATATATATGCTTGCTTATCGTCATCTATTTTTGAATTTATGTTTTTGTAGATATTCAGTTAATTTAAACACAATTAATTAAATTAATTTAATTAACTTAATAAATATTCCAATATTTCTTCATTTGTTGTGATATTTATAGTTAATGATTTAATGAATTTCTGAATTTCTTGAATTTGATTAAAATAATCAAATGTTTTAATCCCTAATATAACAACTTTACAGCTTGAAAAAACATTTACTCATAGAGGGTTATACTTAAGAATACGTAAAGCTGGAAATATTTCAGGCTCGTAGTAACTATTGGTTTTCATTGACAATGTATTTAAATCAATGCATGTACCCATATCTAACGTTAATGTAATTGATTGGATTTGTAAATCTTGAATCTGATATTTGAGATCACCTTCTTGTAATGGTTTCTTACATCCCATTATCCTACATTTCCCGCTCTTGAAGAATAAAATTGGATATTTTCCACTTCTGTCCACAACATGTTGAGGTTTTCTTGATGGGAAGTTCATTCCATTTACTACGCATCTTCCTCTATAATTAATGTTGCTAATCATTCTAATTATTGTAATTATAAACAAATTAAATAAAATAATTTAATTAAAATGGATTTAAGAAATGACGTGGTATATCTAATTGTAGGATCTCGTGGAAGCGGGAAAACTTTATTTGTATGTAATTTATTACAATCAAACATGTTTAAATCAAAATTTAATAAAATATATTGGCATCGAGGTGCAGATGAAGAACATGGATTGACTCAAAGCAGTTTCTGTAAATTAAAAATGACAATAATTAAAGGATTTGTTAAAAATTGGTCATCAAGATTACGCCAAGGTGATGTTATTATTATCGATGATTTGTACCAGGAAGCAAATAAAGAAAAAGATTTTAATAATTTAATTACAAAAATCAGTAGGTTACAGTTATTTTCATAACACAAAATCTTTTTCATCAAGGTGGAAGTCATAGAACTCGTGATTTAAATGTCCAATATTTAATTATTTTCAAAAATCCTAGAGATCAAACAATATTAGATTTTCTTGCAAGACTGGCTTTTCCAAATAATTGAAAATTTTTGATTGATTCATTCCAAGATGCGACAAAAATTCCTCATGGATATTTATTTTTTGATTTTGCACAACAATGTCCAGATGATATGCGTATTAGAACTGACATTTTTAATATAAACTGTGTTACAATTTATAAACAAAACTGAAAAGTTAATTTAATTAATCATGTCATTTAAAAAAGTAGTTGTTAAAAATCTTCCAAGTGTTTCGAAAAAAATTACCAAGAAAACAAAAGGTACAAAAACTAAGAAACAAATCAAGAAGTGGATCAAATTATAAACAATCCGTCGCGTTAATTAATAATAATAATGAAATTTGAACGGAGTTTACCATATTTTAATGCTTTAATAAAGGCACCAAATTCGAAACGAATATCGATTTTACAGTCTTTTCCATCATTTGTTATTGATGATTTGCTTGAAGTTATTATAAATGTTGTCCGTGGTAATATAAATATAACTAAAGCTAAAAGATTAGTATTGCAAAGACATAAAAGATCACTTTCATCTCTAGTTGATACAAGAAATCGTCGTCTAAGGAGAAAGATAATATATAAACAAAAAGGAGGGTTCTTGGGTGCATTAATTCCTATAGTCTTATCTGCTTTGAATTCTGTTATAATCAGGTAGAAACGAAAAAAAAATTATAGCTTCTTTCCTACCTGGTGATGAAAGTGAGCCTAGCAAAATATATCGTAAAACAGATATTTGAATGACGCTGTTTATTTAATTGTTTGTTTTATTAACAGGTATACATGGGTATTAAGAGTTCATTACCAAATAAAAATATTGTAGATTTTAATATTTTGACAAAGTGTTGTAATAATGAAGGAAACGTATCACAAAACAAAAATGAAAAAAAGTGAAAACAAAAGAGAAAAAGTTCAAAACAATATGGACAAACCCATAAGATCCAGATGGTTTTGGTGGTGTAGAAAAATTAACAAAACGAGTGAATAATTCAAAGAAAGAAACTCAGAAATGGTTATCTAATCAATTAGCATATAGTTTAAATAAACTAATGTTGAAACGTTTTCCAACAAGACCATACAAAACAATAGGAAACAATGATGTATTGCAAATGGGTTTGATGGAAATGATACCTTATTAAAAAATTAACAAGGGGTACAAATATATTCTGACTTGTATTGATGTTTTTAATAGATATGCTCGTGCTGTTCCTACAAAAACTAAATCTGCAAATAAAATGGCTGATGCGATAAAAGAAATGTTTGCAGATGGTAAACCTATTAATTTACAAACGGATTTAGGTAATTAAATTTAATTAATTAATTTTTAAATATTTGATTTAGGTAAAGAATTTTATAACAGCAAAGTTAAAGAGGTTATCAAAGGAATAAATCACTACTCGGTATTTTCTCAGTTCAAAGCTGCTCATGTAGAACGATTTAATCGAACTTTAAGAGAACGATTGAAAAAATATTTTGTATATCAAGGTAATAAAACTTGGATAAATGTTTTGTAAAAATTATTTTCAGTTACAATCATTCCCCACATAGAGGATTAAAAGGACAAACACCTGTTGATTTTACTAAAAAACAAACAAAGATAGAAAAAATCAATAAACCAAAATACAAGGTTGGTGATCAAGTAAGAATTAGTAAAATCAAATCTTCACCATTCATCAAAAACTTTGATAATAATTGGAGTGATGAAGTATATCAAATTTTGAAAATCGATACAAAACAGAATCCTGTCATGTATGTGATAGTTGATCAAGAAAACAAACCAATCACTGGTAAATTCTACGAACAAGAACTCCAAGTTATTCCTGCTCCTACAATATTTAGAATTCAAAAGATTTTAAAAACCAAAAAAGATGGTAAATATAAACAATACTATGTTAAATGGCATGGATATGAAACTCCAACTTGGATATCCGAAAATCCATTGATTAAATAAATATTATGAAAGAATTTTATATTATTTTAACTTCTAATAGTTGTCCTCTTATTTTCCCTGATAATGAAGCTAGTAAATTTAATGTCGAATTTCAAAATCCAATGTACTTGGATGGTGAATGGGAAGTAGCTCTCATGGATTTTACCTTTGTGTAGAATACTTTTCCTTATTACAGTAATTCATTGATACAATATGAAAAGTAAAGATGGATGAAGAAATTAAATATTTTAGAATAAATAATTCAAATCGAACCTTTGAAGTAATAAATCCTACAAATACTCCTGAAGTTGACATGTTCATTGAAAGATATGAGAATTTGGTTGTTGTTTGTCCACATGTTCCATTTAAAATAACGTTTCCAATGTCAAATTTCAAAATCCTATTTACTTGGATGGTGAACGGTAAGTAGCTCTCATGGACTTTACCTTTGTGTATAATTATTTTCCATTTTACAATAATTCAAATGTCAAATACAGTAAAAGTGTATTACATACAAGTTATGAATACTTTTACTTTAACCAAGAAAAAAATGAATATACAATCAGTCACGACTCTCCATTTTATTTAATATATATTGATGGAAATACTTTGAACATTAATTGTAAATATTTTTCTTTTAAAGTAGAATTCGATAGTATTAAAGAAGCACAAAAAATTAGGATTTTCAGAAAAAGAAATAAATTTTAAAGAAAACTTGAATCAAATCACTGTTCCTCCAAATAATCGAAAAATAAAGTTTGATACAATTCGATTAACTATACAATATTATTACGATGTCGAGTTTACCGATAGATTTGAAGAAAAAATCATTACAAATCTTTCACAAATAAATGATCAACTATCAACCTTTGATCCTCGTCCATTTAAATCTGTTGATATTCAAAAAGGAAAAATCGTTAAAATTGTAATGGATGATGATGTCAGTAAAGTTCAATTTAGTAAATTTTTAGCTAATAGTTTAGAATTATTAGAAGAAGCATATACTGATAAACTTATTATAGGTTTTAAAGAACCTGAAATACTACAAGCAATCAACAATTGATGATCTATACCAATATTATTGAACCAATTATTGTTGGTGATACATTGGTTCCTCTATTGAAATGTATTTGGGTGGAAAAACAAAAAAGATGATTTAGTACAAATAATTGAAAAGAATCCAATGTACTTGCCGGTATCATCTTCATATATAAACAATATAGAAATCAATATACGAGATGATAGTGGAAAATACATATTTGGAAAAGAAGATAAAACATACAATATGGAACCGGTTGGTTGAAGACAATAGGTAAATTTGCACTCCCAATTCTTAGACGAATTTTCAGTGCGAAGCAAATAACCAGTTGTGCTTAAAAAGCATTATAATTCAACGAGAAATTATTAGCAAAATTATTACCAGCTGTTCTAATTAAATAGGAATTGTGAGATATTCAAATCAGCTGTTGCCTCAGAAAAGAATATATAAAGAGAGTCATATCCACTAAATAAGAACAAATTTTGTACAAGCATTTCCGCCTTGTAAAAAAAAGAAATAATTTTTTAACCATAAGGTTATTTGAATTTCTTATATTTAACTTTAAGTTGTACAACCCGACCACGAGAAGCAGCATTTCTGCCTGACCTCCTCTTTGGATTTAAATTATCAAGAGGGTCAATTATTAGGAAACGCTAGATCAATCTTCATGTTGTCGATAGCGAAAAATCCGGGTAATCCCTCCGTCTTGTCCTTAAGTTCAAATACAATGCTGTGAACAATTAGATCCAGCATTTGTTTCTTATATCTGAGGACGGTGTGTACAACCGATATTCTTTTCTTCATAGTATTTAGCGGAATTTTTAGGCTAAACGCGTTGTATTCATTTGTGCATAAACAATAAATCTTTTAGAAATAAACGTCTTGATTAATCCATATTAAATTATTTATATCTACAAGCACATATTTTTATATATCTTTGAAGTCAGATATAATCTGTGTTAAGAAGAATCTATACCCTGTTAATGGGCATGCCGATGAGCTACAGTTTCTTATCGCGAACTTCTGTAGATCTGATTCGTTAGCGGCTTACCGGTTTTAATTAAAATTTGCAAGTTTTGGTTTTTGATAATTTAATTTTAAATTACTCTTTTCTTTTTAAATTATTTAATTTTAACCTCATTTGTCAACATTTTTTAATTAAATTATTTGTTAGTTGATTTTTACATTCTTCTTCATTTTATACTTTGGTTTTTTCTATTTTCACTTAAAATTCTATTTATCTTCGTACTTTCTGTTCTATTTTTTCTAGTTTTATTTAACTTCATTTGGTGTGTATTTGCGATTTCTATTTTCTGGGATTTCCTACTATTGTTTTTTTCCTTTTGGGTAAATAACATTTCCTCAGATTCCGTCGAGCAAATATACATATATTTATTAAAAAGCTTGACAATGAATCAGTAAATATATCAATGTTTTTATTTTGAATTGTCGGCATTGAAATTCACTTGAAAAAAGCTTGAATATCAAAAACATCGATATATTTACTTTTTAGTAAATACAATGTCAATGAAAAATAAATCAGTGGCGAAATTAGAAAAAAGTTCATATAAAAATATACATATGTATCGTTTAAATTTTTCATACAATGAAACATTTGCAAAAATACCTTTTTTGTCAAATAATAGTAATAATATAAGGTAATTACAAAAAGTCGGATCTAGATTAAATAAATATTAATATTAAATTTTTTTAACCAGAAATGCAACGGATAACGCTTCGGACAATCTGATCATAATGAACGACAAAAAATTGTTTTCGTGGATGATACAGGTCTTCTATAAATATAAATCTATAAATGTAAATCCAATTGATAAAACCCATTCAATGCGTAGAAAGCTTTAAAAATAATTTAAAGTTAGGAATCAAAACAATGAAGGGCTTGGTAGACAATCAAAGAGAAGATTTTTTTATGTGTGTGTTGTGCCATGACACGAACAGTATCGATATAATTGATCAAATAATTAAATTATTAAAAATTTAGTTGACAAATGATAATTGTTAAAGGTCTTGTAGCTCTGAAAATTGCAGCGGTACAATTGCTAATTAAATTGACTTGATACGAATCACAAAAAATCAACAAAAATATAATTTAATAAAACGTTAATAGACAAAACAAGAATGCTTATAAAGTCTCACAGAATGATCAGTAAATATACCATCAATAGATAAACTAAAGAACTAGATATATCAAATATATTCTTCATATAATTGAAAACTATAAATAAAAAATCTTGAAATAATGTTCTTTATAAATTAAATTATTTATTGATAATTCGTTTAATTAAGGCCACAGCCAACTGAACTGGTCTAACCCTTCCATTTAAGATATGCGAAATCTAGAGATATAAATAATAATAATGACAATAAAAATTTGTGAAAAGATTATCAAATAACTATATAATTTACCATTGCTGATGAAATTATTATAGCATGATTTTCAATGAGTTTACGTTGGACATTATCTATATTATCTTGGTTGACGCCTCTGCATGCATCTTTCACCAGAGCAACCCTGTACCCAAGACTTAACCCATCCAATGCAGTTTGAGCTGAATGCATATTAAATAATGTATTTACAAAGACAAAGATAAAATCAGAAATACAACCAAATTTTAATAATAAAAACTAATGGAGGAATCATATTTATGGAGAGGAATATAATTTTATAGACGAAACGACATATGATGAAATTATTGTAAATCCTTTTACAAAAGTATAATCAAAAAATAAAAATCTTGAAATACTGAGTTAGCTCGTTTCAAAAATATTTTTATTTACCTAATCTCATTAAAATTTAAACTCGAATAAACAAATAATTTCAACTATTAAATGTTTATACCCTATTAAGAGAGCATAACAGAAGATTTCATCAAGACGTTTCTGAAACTCTACTCAGACAGGATCGATGGCTATAGAACGTCCACTAGACGAAATTACTGATAATCAACAGAATTAAATTCACGTCATAATTTACATTTTTAAACATTTATAAAACAATATTTCGGATTAACAGGTCAAGTTTAATTCTAAAACTATACATTTCAAAGCCATTTTATGCATTTATATTATAAAATTAATTTGCAAATTCAAAAACATAAATATGGCTCATTTGAACAAAACAAAACGAATATCGATACACTCGTCAACGAAATAATGGTCAAAATGTGAGACAAACCCAATTTCCTTAATTGTTAGTTGTTGACAGAATATGTGGTTAATTAATACTAATTTAAAAAAATTTTTAAATTCTAAAAATGTAAATTATATTAAAATAATAATCACAGTCATACCATGGTTAACATTGTTATATGGTTACAGAAAAACTCAACGTCAGCCCGAAATAACGTTATACGATGCAATCAAATATCCTGGTATAAAAATAACTTATTATACCAATTTTGTAGCAATGAAAATTTACATAAAATATGAAAAATTTCCCAACGTTAACCCGAGGATGACTGTATATATCGAGATTTAACTTCCTAATTTTATAGATCAATAAACTATATGTATTACTTTTATTTTATTTATATTTCATTTAAATATTCGATCTATGAATTATAGGAACTTTTTCAATTTTCATCTCTGATTTCTTTTCAATTGACATTTTGTTTATTAAAAATTCACTATGAATCAGTAAAATATTTATTCTACTACACAATAATGATTCATAGTCAATTTTTTAATTAATACAATATCGATCTATGAAGTTTATAACACAGTTTCTCAAAACTTTCCCCCCACCTCTCACTTTTTAGAATCAATTATCATACTACCATCTAGAAAAATTTCTAGTTTTAACTATAGAGTGATAATATTATTTAGTCAATATTTTATGGATCCCACTTACTAAAAGGACCCTAAAGATCGTATTTATTGAACTCAATATAAAAATATCTTAAATAAATAATTAAATTATATTTTGTAATTATTAGAAGACTTTGGAGACTTCTAATTTATCAATATTACAAAACCGGAGGAAGTAATTATATTGTAAGTATCTTGAGCAAGATACACACATGCATCAATAATACAATATTATACCTTTGATATTCAGGCAAACATTACATAATAATTAGACATACAAATTCAACATGCAATAATATTATTTCGAACAGGTATTATTTACAATTATCCTACAGTAATAATAAATCATTTAGGCAAGCATCTCTTATATGGAGTATTTTTCACTATAATCGATTCTTGACAATATTATTTAATTTATCTAAATTTTTCCTTACAAATAATTTTTAATTCTTTTTCTTTTATAACACAACAAAATATTTATATAGCCTTAAAAATGAATATTTCACATCGATTTTTTATTAAAAGACATTTGAAATTATGAAATACAAACAATATACTTAATAACAAACCTTACATAATACAATCAATGTGTCATTTATAATAAAAATAATAAAATATCAATTATACTATTTTTCTCATTATTATTATTAGGAATCGGAATCATAAAATCTGTGAATAAGAATAAGCATGTTATTGTGTTTCATTTTAGTAAGCAGCAACCTCAATTCAGTCCGATCAAGTATTCTAGACGATTCCTCTTTTTAGTTAATAAATAAATAAGATGAGTGAAATACAATTAAAATTTTTTTGCTACTGAACACCTAATTTATTTTTGTAACCAAAAATCCTGGTATCCGTTTTTAAATTTCATTTCTAATTCTTCGTTTGTAGATAATTCAATAAATCTTTCTTGTAAATGTAAACCAGATATTTTTGTATCTATGAATGGGCTTATAATCCAATCGGAAACCTTCATTAAAAGAATGTTTTAAAATCCAAATGTTGATAATAAATTAACAAGTTATCATTATGTTTAAATAGCGAAATCATTTTTAGTCGCCCAAAAATTTAACCACTCTTTTTAATATCTAGGAATTTTAATATCGTCATTAGATTACAAAATAAGAAGAACACGACAAAAAAGTCTAACTACTACACGCAACACAGCAAAGATAATAAAACATCTGCACCTACATTTTTATTAAGTTGGACATTTTGATTTGAATATCGAGAAATTGTTAGAAATTTTTGGTAAATCTTTTATTATAAATAAATATTTAAAAACAACCGTCTTTTGTTCATTTCATATTCATTTTTCGACGATTTGGGCGAAAAACCAAAGTTAGCGAGAGACTACAAATCAAGAGATTCCAAGAGAAATTAATAAATTATAACTTATAACAAATGTCTATAAAAGAAAGGTGTAAATCGAGTGACTATTTGTAATTATGATACAGTTATGAGATTCTCAACTTTACTGGTTCCTATATATATATATATAGGAACCAGTAAAGTTGAGAATCTCATAACTGTATCATAATTACAAATAGTCACTCGATTTACACCTTTCTTTTATAGACATTTGTTATAAGTTATAATTTATTAATTTCTCTTGGAATCTCTTGATTTGTAGTCTCTCGCTAACTTTGGTTTTTCGCCCAAATCGTCGCCCAACTCGTCTTTGTTCAGATTTTCCATTGTATAGTTTTCTAAACGACATTAATTTATCCCACCATTAATTTTAATCCTTGTGGGAATTACTGACATTCTTCTTACGCTTTGGTTATTCGTTATTTCAATCTTATGGGATGGATTATTTGTTATCCCGCTAATTTTCTTCCTAGACGGCCGCTCGGTCAATTCATTTCACTTACTTTATGTCGAAAAATGCAAATTGGAAAAAATGAGTTTGGTCATTATCTCGCTATCGCATGTTACCTCATGCGCCTGATTTTGGCACAATGAGTCACATATTCGGTTAACTAAACAATATTTAAAAATTGTAAAACAGAATAGAAAAAAGTTTGAGTTCAAAAGGTTGCAAACTCGGATTTATAATAATTAAGCAAAATATTTTTTGATTAAATTAAAATCCAATAAATTAAAATAATATAATCTTTTTCTACGCACTTAATTTTAATAAATTTTATATTTAACTTTATATTTTTATTTTGTATAAACAATAATCTGCAGCAATGAGAATAAAAATGAAAAAACAACAAAACAAATCTTACCAACACAAACATCAGTAGCTAAACCACAAACAAAAAGCAAATTAATATCGTGACTTTTTAAGTGGTTGTTTAAATCTGTTACGGCCTTTGGATGATTAAGACCAAATGCTGAATAGCTGTCAACATTGGAAAATATCCCCTTTTTCAAATGATATGCACCATCAATTACCTAAATTAATATTACATTAAAACAAATAGTTATAAAAAATAATTCACAGGTAAAAATAAAAACATATTTGAGATTTAAATTTATTCAATTCAATTTTACAACCATATTAAAACAAAGTAATTATTTTAATATTAGATCAATCATTGATTCTCCTTAACATTTAATTGTAGGAGAAAAAACACAATACGAGAACCCTTTTCATGATTTTTTTTCATTTCCAGAATCCAGGTTCCAGGAGAATGATTTTATAATATATGTGATCTTCGATAAAACATACATACCTTAATATATTTTATATAAATGTTCACTGATAAAAATATCGAACCAATTTGTTATTACAGTTCAATCAAACTCCAAGACCATAATTAATTACACTAATATTCCATAATCTATAAAAAAAATTTATTTATTAAAAAGAGCCCCTCAAACATCCGTTTTACTATATATTTCTACAGGCGTATTGTTATCATCAGGTAGAAACGAAAAAAAAATTATAGCTTCTTTCCTACCTGGTGATGAAAGTGAGCCTAGCAAAATATATCGTAAAACAGATATTTGAATGACGCTGTTTATTTAATTGTTTGTTTTATTAACAGGTATACAAATGTTAGAAGATAGGGAAAGTAATAGAAGTTTAACGAATAATGTATAAAAGTAAATTTCTATAAAAACAAAACGCAACAAAAATATAAGATGATGATACTGATAATAATAATTGTAATTTTTCCAACTGAATGTCTTTCTCGTTTTGTTTTAGTTGATGATCTTGAATTCATAATTTAATATAATATAAATTTATAAAAAATCTTACATTGTAAAAATAATAAATATAATATATCTAAATACATAATTCTCTATGTATGTATGTATGTGAATAGGTGATTATGTAATAATGCTTAATTAAAATCACCAAATGGCAAATTTTATTATGACTTTTAATTTTGATCGACATGGGATTTTTACCTTAATGTTATCTGAAAATCGACTTTCCTCTATCGAATAATGCTTAATTTGTCCAATTTACACAATTAATTTTTTTAACTGTTCATTTTTTTTTGAAAATGAAGAATTTTGTATTAGACTTATTCCGTCATTTTTGACGGGTTATATATACTTATTTGACAATTTAAGAATTCCTGTTTACAATAAAAAAAATTTGAGTAAAAGATAGACGTGACGGTTGCTAGAATATGGAAAAAATATTTTACTAGTTATTATACAATAAAACGGTTTCTAAAACAGTATATATATATAATTTTCGTAACATGTGTCTTTCTGTGTGTAACGCTATTTTATTCAGTATTAATCATAAATTTATTCCACTAACTATAATAAATAGTTGTCTTTATACAAAATTACCGTAACACTGTTTTTATTTAGATTTTAACCCTTAAAAAAGAAATTAATGATTGATTAAAAAGTAAATTAACATATTTCTTAACAAATTCATAATAAAGTCTAATGAAAAAACAAAGAAACTAGGATTTATTTTGTTTCTATCATTTATGACGGGTCAGAGGCTAGCAATATAATAGTTATTATAAATTCTTTGGTATTTTACCTCATTTTTCCTTCCAGAAATAAAATTAGTTAATTACTACATGATGAATAAATAATGTTCCTATGCTTCCCATCGGATCAATTTCACAAAGCTACACATTTGATTTGTCTAGAAGAGATTAGTAAGATCTTTATAAACATCTATTATTGCCATCTATTCAAGCTCCTTAGCAAATAAATATAAAAGTCATCAAAGAAATCCAGTTATTTACTTTGGAAAAATCATGTACTCTTTTATCATCGAAGTAAATATAAATTTGAAAACGAAGCATCAAATATTTATAACAATGAGTGAATTTCTTCAGAGAACTACGTACATTTGAAAAAAGTGGTCGGATAAATTTTTAGCAAAATTGATTTGCTTGTACGAAGAAATGCAATAGGAAGAAAATTTTTAAAGCAACTATTTCTTAAAGTCAGTTTTCTGGAAATAATAGCAAGTAAGTTGTGAATCCTGATTCCGACAATGCTGAATATGATGGAGAAATGATAATCATAAATATGAAGATGAAGAGGATGTATCAAAATTCACTATTGAAATATTCACTATTGAAATGTGCACCTCTGTCTAAAATCATAATTTAATTTCTTTTATTTGAACGTGCTTTGTGGTGCTAGGACAAATATTACATAAATACATATTACAAAATTGTAGACATATTTTTAAGCATATACATGATACTATAACAATGTAAATTTACAAAATTTCTATTTACGTACAATTTTTCAGGAAAGATTCATTTCGAAGAGCCAGGGATGAATATAATGAATTGGATTAATTTTGAAAAAATAAAATTAAAACAAACTTAAAATACCATCAAATCCTTATGCAAGGCAGCTCCATCAGAGTTCTGCACACAATGTTTTGGCCACAAAATCTGATCTGTTTCATCACCACTGTCTGTTTCAAAAATGACTTTATCCAGTGGCTTCACGTCAATTAGGCTAATCTAGATTTAACATTTTGTCATCCATAGAACATAATTTTAAATTATAAAATAATTTTAAAACAGAAGATTGTAATAGTCAATTTATTATTATTTTATAAAAGTGCTTCTATACGAAATTTCCCGACGTAAAACGTATCGATTGAGACTGATTCTACACATACCACCATCCATCGAAACACTTTCTTTCTTAAACATTAATAAAAATAAATTTTAAAAAAATAAATAAAACTAAATGAAATAATATTTATTTATGATTGATTCAAGGATGCTTAACTTAAATTTCTAATAATATTTCTTTCTTTTCAATAAAATATTTAATATTTTTGGTCATTTTTGATCTGTTTTCTATTTTTGAAATTTAATTTACTTTCATAATGACAAAAGATGAATAATTAATTTTTTTTGCAAGTCAAAAACACATGAAAGCAGTACCAAAAATAAATTTTGATCTTTTTCCACAATAAAAAGAAATCACTATCAGTTTTTTGTTTTAAATTTAACATGAATTTTCCATCAAACCAATTTCAAGTTTGTTTCACCTTATTTATTATGAAATCCGTTCGGAAAAGATTTTGAAAAGATTTCTCATGTTTGTCTTTTAAATTGTTGATAAAATGCATATTCAACAGAAACTACAGTTTTGAGGTTATATTAGAGATTCTTTTAGATTTTCAATTACATTATGATTTGCTCATTTATCAGGAAAACACTGCAATTGTTTAAATTTGAAAGCGATCATTTTGTCTAAAAATGTTATCTGGGATCACAAAAATATTACTTATGGTCTCGGTGAAGTTATTTGTATATGTGGTTTTCTAATTATACTATTGGACGTTTAATATGGAAATTATTAGTTTCATTTTCCTTGGATTAGTTTCCAGTTATGTTCTTTAATTTATTTCTTCGAATGTTTCAATTATTATTTTAAACGTTTCTTTTCATCGACATTTGTTTAATTTCTAAAATTACCCCAAATTTTGAAATATGTCCGATTAAAAGATATGTGACAAAACAGTTGTTTTCTATGTTTTTAGACAAAAACGTTTTAAGACGACTTATTAAAACTTGACTAGTTTAATAAAATTATTACCTGTAAATATCTAAATTTAATCCTGAGTACATAAACGAATTCGGTTGTGAAATATAAAAGAAAAGAAAAAGCAGTATAAATAAGTAACTAGTATTTTTCATATTAATGTAACACTCAAGTAGTACTTAACATTTTTTATTTTAATATAAATTTATATAGTTAGTTAAAGTATCTTGACGTGTTGACGACCTTCGATATTTTCTCAACATTTTAATTCTGCCAATATACCCAACAGATTTTTCCAAAAATTATATTTCACTATGAGAACTAAATAATAAATTAAATCAAAATATATGATTGGCCATTGTCAAACAATTGATACTGACTAAAATAACAAACAAGGCTTAATACCAAATAAAAGCTTAAATCCAAACAATATAAATAACATTTATTTCAGGCCCAGATTAATTTTCACTTAAATAAATACTTCAAAATACTGATTTCGTGTAAATAGCACTTATTAATTGACTTATTAAATAAAGTTCAATCAAAATTTCCATATAGTTATTGTATGAAATATATATGTTACAGTGAATTTGTATTACCAATGAGAATATATTTTCACTAACGTTTCAGTGAATTCATATCCGAATACGTTTTCACCAGTGGAAATATATTTCTACTGGTGAAAATATAACTTCACTAGCAAGTTTTAGTGAATGTGTATTCTATCCTAACCTATTATTGAATGTCAGTTTGACAGTTGCGTGTTTTTTTGTTTTCATTTGTGTCAACCAGTTATTTCTAGTCTGTAGATTACCCGAGTTAAAAGTTTAAATTTCACAGGAGATATTAATTTATTTTGAACTTACACATTAAATATAATTACATATTTAGAAAAATTAAAAAACTTTTAAAAACACTTCGCAGCTAACACATCGACACTTAGGGCCAAATATTTCCACTCGGCGAATTCTCGCTTGTCAATGAATACAAACTCACTAAATGTAACCAGTGAATTTGTATCTTCATTGTTAGATATACATTCACTGACCGGCTTAGCGAAAATATATTTTCACCAGTGAAAATATATTCTTACTGGTAATACAAATTCACTGTAACATATACAGTGCTATTAAAATATGGGTCGATTATATGAAGTTAAATTCAATAGCAAATGATGCATTGTATGTAAATCCTAATTATATATGAAGATATCCAAAAAACATTGATATCTTTACTGATTCATAGTCAAGCTCTTTAATAATGTCAATTGAAAAGAAATCGGTGGTGAAAATTGAAAAATATTCTTATAATATATGTATTAAATTATATATTAAATTATATATTATATCAAATTATATTAAATTAAATCAATTAAATGTATGACCAGTAATTACATTAATATTAATAATTATCACGCCTCGGTGTTTAAATACGCTAGTAAACGACACAATTTTGAAGTTGTTATAAAAATAAATGCTTGAAGAAGATTTGAATTTAATTGCGTCTACCATGGCGACCACGACCACGGATTTATTGATAAGCAGACTATTACCTGAGAAATTTCACAAAGGCGATGATCTAGAAAATTTTATCAAGGACTGTCAAAGGTTTTTTGGCGCGGCAAAAATAACAATTAGGATGCAAGTTATATTAACTACAACATTACTTTACAGATCGCTAATGGAAGATTATGAAGCAGCCGAAGGAAAAACTATGGAAGGGAAACTTCGATGTGCATTTTCGAAACCGACATCATTAATGGATGATCTAAAAGAAGCTTTGAGTTATGAACAAGGATCAGATTCAGCCGAAACTTTTATAGAGAAAATTAAAAAGATGACAAAGGAATTAATAGCGCACAAATGGGATGAAGAAGAAATAGAAAAATGCCTGCTTACAAACTGTGTATGAGATCGAGAAGTTAAAAAAGAGATCGAGATGAAAGATTTGAAAACATCAGAAGAAATAAAAGCGACAGTAAAGAAATTAGAAAAGGTAAACAAAATTATGAGCCATATTAATGTTGTGAAGACTTCACCGGTTGTTCAAAACTACAGAAGCTACAGAGATGTTGCTCAAAGAGGAATGGTAAACGGAAATAATAATTTCAAGCAGCGTAACGTCAATAACCGACAATTGGAATGCTGGACATGCAAGAAAACTGGTCATGTTAGTCGAGAATGCCAAATGAAAAAGAAAATGACGTGTTTTGCATGTGGTGTTGAAGACCACATACGGCGAGAATGTTCAACGATTCAATGCCAGAGATGTCACTTACATGGACACAAGGAGATTGACTGCTATACAAATTTGGAAAGAAGGAAGTTTCAAACTAATTCAAACATGAGAAACAATAATTATTATGCCCATTGAACCACGAGCTATCAACAAAAGATCAACAATCCAGGAAGAACAATTGAAGATAATGATGAGACGATGCCACTTGAGTATTCAGACGATGCAGAAGACAAATATGAGGAGAAATTTCGGTAAATATTGGTAAATATCGTGTAAATATTGGTCATAAAAATTTTAATAGTGTAAATAATCCTTATTATATAATAATGTAGAACCTTTATGTAATAAAATTTGTAATTTTAAAAAGTTTCCTTTAAATAATTTTAAATGTTATAGTTATTTTAATGCTGATCGATCTTTAATAAATAATAATAATAATCCTAAGAGTATAATGAAATTAAAGAAGCAGAATATAATAATAAAATAGTAAATGAAAAGTTTATAAATTTATTAAAAAGGCAGAAGATAAATTAGAGAGAAATGAAATTGGGTGGATTAATGAAATATCAGAGGAGCAAAATATTTTCACTAAAGATGAATGGAAACGACCGATACTGAGTTATGACAAAATGCAAAGTAGACCGAGTACAACTCTTGAAATTCAGGGCTATAGAATGGAATGCTTACTAGATACAGGAGCAAGAGTAAATGTAATGGCAGAAGCAGTTGTGGACAAATTAGTGAATGTTAAAATCATAAAAACAGATGAGATGTTAAGATGTGCACATTATAGTAAATTAGAGACAATCGGAAAAATACATATTGATGTTAGAATTGGTAATATGGAAAGAAAAATAACATTTATAATAGTTAAAAATATTGTTCCAGATATAATAGGCGGAGTGGAATTGCAGAAAGAGTTTGGAATTGAATTAAACTACATCAAGCAAAATGAAGAAGGATATAAGGGGCCATCCATATATTATGTACGCAAAAAAACCACGAATTTTGACACCCCCTCCCCCTGTTGCATCTCGTACATTTTCACCTCCCCCCCAATGCGTACGTTGCTCGGCGGTCCCAACCCGTGTATTAAAATGCATTAAATATAAACACTTAAAACAATTTCTTTTTAATATAAAATGTATAATATACAGATGAACCCATTTAGTTGTTACTGTAATGGTTGTAGATGCGTCTTACGGATGTAATAATTATGTGAGTCAATTAAAAACTATAAAACCCGACTAATTACCAATCTAATCATAATTGTTCATAGAAGTGTATACACAAAGATATCCTATAACCTAAACTGAATATAATTTAATACAATGAATAACATAAACTAAAAATTGCGCATTGCAGTTTATTCCTTTAACCATCCTCCGTTTCTAATCCCGTTTGCAACCACTCGAATAAATTCTGAATGACTGGCATCGCGCTGTTCTGCATTTCACTGACAAATGGCATCAGAACCACATCATCATCAGCTTCGATAACAGGTGGTGCAATGGTATGCACATCTTCATGAATGATTCTGTGTCGCTTTAAGCTGGCCTGTGATGCATGATATATCCCGCATTCGGGACAAATTCTTTTTTCCTGCTCGGTTTTGGAAATTGATGGACAGTATGTGTCAAACGGAGAGTCTAGAGGCACCTTAGATGATACAAATCCCACTCTTTGTGCGAGAGAACTATAATATGGCTTACTAAGTGCAGTTATCATACTTGCTTCTGGAACACACAACCCTTCGTTCGAATGCGCTAGTACCACCGGCCCTGGAAGAAAACGCTGTGGGAAATAAGTTTTCCATGAACTACGCCATGGTTGACAACAGTCACGTTCGTCGCATCTGATAATTTGCATGAAGTACTGGCTCTGTCTAACATGAAATGCTACCCACTTCGGACAAATTTCATCATGTATTGCGGCTATATCATTTGGAGATATATATTCAGCGGATACTTTATGATTGTCAATCATTAACTCCGACCATATTTCTGCAAGAGTTGTTCCGGCCCTCTCAAAATTTTGCTTCTCTTTTTCGGTATCTACTGTTTTCCCGGAGGCATCAAGATGTGAACCGAAGTGGTCGTGAGGCAGTACCAAGCCTGCTAGTTCACGGCTAAGTGGGGCCATACGTCTTTCCACTCTATTGTATGCTGAGTAGTGAGGTGCATTGGTACCTATCAAGTATGCATCAAGGTTCCATGATTTAAACCGGGCTATGGCAACTTGAAGTGGTTTGGGGAAACGTGGATTTTCATCTGGTCCCCCATCGCAGGCAATGATAAATATTGGCTTGACTTGACCTTCAGATGTGCTCATGATCGGTTTGAAACTTTCAACTGTTCTAAGACGTTCCAGGTCATGACCATGTGTAAACGCAGTACTGCTGTCATGTTTCATGGATCTTATGGCAATGTATGTGGGGCCTGAATATGCGACGGCATTCGTAAATTTACCGGGATTGATAACACATGCGGCATATACCGACGGAATCAGTTTGTGACGAGCAGAAACAGCAAAGTCATGGTCCGGCAGTCTGACTTTGTATTCCAGGTGCATCAATATCGGTGCTTGTTTCGTCGCTGCCGCTAAACCCAGAGGTATCTTTGCTTTGTCATCCATGCTTATAAAACAACATGCTCTTTCCCCAAACATCCCACATATTTCATCCAGGTAGGCCATGGATGCGAACGCGAAGGCTGCATCTTGATGACGTTCATGGGCGCTGTTTTCGGCCCGGATCAGCTTAACGGGCACAGTCGTTATATGCCGTTTTCCTTCAAGTGACGACGATTTTCTAGGCAAGAGTCTGAGATACGTTGCTGATCGTGATATGTTGTATCCTTGTGTTGCTAGTGATTTTTGTAAATCATCCAAAGTTTTGCATGATCTCAATTCTTCAGAACGACGACGATCACTGGCTGCAGCCCCGATTGAGGCGATTCTGACTATTGCATCTAATAGATCTGACTGATCTACTGTTATTGCTGGTTTACCGACCCTATCGCGTGTAAACTTGCGGAGCTTTTCCCCAAATGTGGCATTTCGACTGCTATTTCCTGTATTGTGTTTTTGATTTCTCTGCGACGCTTGCGTTGGCGATCAGCTTCATCTTCCAATCTTTTCAGTTGTTGTTTTTTCTTTTTAATATCAAACTCAACTGTATTCATTTTCAATTTCAAATCTTCAGTCATCAATCCGGCATCTCTTATTCTAATCAAAGCTAAAATTTGTGCATTAAGTTGTGAGATGTCTATAGTTAGGCTCTTTTGTTTAGGCGCTTCTGCTGCGTGCTTATTTTTTGCCACTGTCTCAACAGTACATATTTTAGTACGTTCGTCCGCAACAAAAGCCGATGCCTTGTCTGTTGATGGGGGTACAACTGTCTCCTCAACAATTGAAGTAGAGCCATTTTCGACTTTTCTGCTAGAATCAGTAGATACTGGCGGTTTTTGGGTACTGGGACGAGCCCAAAATGCCATTAGGGTGCTCTTCTGTCGCAACGAATTTCTCAAGATGTCATTCATTACCGAATCATAATTTTTATCACCATTTTTAATCGCCCCCCACAAACGATTTGCTTCCTTCTGCTGGGATTTTTTCGTATTCTGAGGCATGGAATTGCACACGGCAGCATACAGTCGGTTGTATCGATCAGTGTTATCCATTGGGGGAAAACTAATTGAATATATTTAATATAATTTTACGGAGCAAGAAGATTGATATACTTTTTGATTGGTTAGTTTTTAATAATACGTAAATGGCACATCAAGAACATATTGGTATTATTAAAAACTAAAACTATTAAATCAAAAAACATCTCAATCTTTTAAAATTAAATTAGTACCAATAGTAAATAAATTCGCATCAATGTTGAATAAAATAGGAAATCACTAAATTTCAAATAATATTGCATTTATACAAGCCTTGCTCTCGACTATATTAAAATATTAAGACTGTAATATTGAGAATTCCATGCGTAGCAGTGACAGTATACATGTCGCCTAGGGTCATGTGATAATGCACAGCCCATGCGGTAACCTATTATATATAAAGGTTTCATATGGGAGTATTATAACAAATCATTTTATTTTATTCCTTCGCATGCCTTTGTTGGAACACCCTCCTGCATACGCACCCGTACGCAAAACATTCACTCGGAATACACCCCCCCCCTCGGTGCGTACGTAATATATGGATGGCCCCTAATAAACTTGTGTGTGAAATAGAAGCTAGATTTGGGGAAAAGATTACAGATAACGAGAGATGTCAAAAAGCAATAGAAATTCTAAGATTAAACGAAAATAAAAGACTGTTAGAGATTGTTTAAAACAATAAAAGTGTTTTTATGGCTAATAACTGGGATATTGGACGTACTGATTTAATTGCACATAAAATCATCACAAAAGAAGGGCCAATTATGATAAAACCCAGAAGACAACCCATCAGTTTATAGGAGAAAATAAATGCTGCTATAAAAAATTTAGAAAATAATGATATAATAAGATGATGTAATTCACCTTGGAATACGCCGTTAGTATGCATGTGGAAAAAAGACAAAAAAGATATCAGACTTTGTTTAGATTTTAGACAGCTTAATAAGACTACTGAAAGACAAGCTTTTCCTATGCCGAACGTAGAAGAAATTATAGATACATTACATGGATCTAAGTACTTTAGTTCTATAGACCTTGGGAACGCTTATTATCAAGTGAAATTTGACATAGAATCGCAAAAAAAGACAGCATTTTCTACTAAAGAAGGGCAATTTTGTTTTAATAGAATGCCTTTTGGCATTGCGGCGGCACCGGGTACATTCCAAAAATTAATGACAAAAATATTGAAAGATCTATGGAAAGAAGGAGTTATGGTGTATTTAGACGATATTTTAATATTTACAAGAACAATTGAATACACAATTGTTTGAAAAGTTCTAGAGAAAATAATGGAAGCTAAATTGAGAATCAACCCAGAAAAATGTCTGTTATTAAAGAGCGAAGTAAAATTTTTAGGGCACATTATTAACAGTCAGGGGATTCGGACAGATCAAAGTAAAATTGAGGATATTAAATCATTTCATAGGCCTAAGTGTATAAAGAATTTGAGAAGCTTTTTAGGTATATGTAACTATTATCGGAGATTTATTAAGGAATATGCAACAAAATCAAGAGAGCTAGAAAGAATATGTGGAAGCAATAGTGAAAAAATAATCTGGACTGAGGAATGTGAGAAAGCTTTCGTGTACTTTTACACAATTGGATATACAAATTCGGTAAACCAGCTTACATTGTTTCGGGTAGAGGTAGGATTTTTCGGGGGAAGTCAAATCAAAGGGCTAGTTGATAATTTTAACATCGAATGGATATTTACTTCGCCATATGATCATAAGTCTAATGGTTTAGCAGAACGGGTAATACGAACCGTTCGTGATATGATCGTGACATTTTTGAGTGATGGTCAAACTGGAGGGTGTTGGGACGACATTATACCAAAAATTGAATATTCCCTAAACTCAACAACACAGAATTCTACGGGATTTTCGCCAATGGAAATACTATTTGGAAGAAAGGTTAATATACATGGAAAGAATTCATTCATAGATCTTAATCGAGAAAAAGTATTATTGACAGCACAGAATAATGTTATGGTAGCGGCAGATAAAATGAGATCAAGAGATGCAGATAAGAAATGCCATTGGCATTTTGAGGTGGGTCAAAGAGTTCTAGTAAAGATGGATCCACATAAAAGATCAAAACATGGTAATTTGTTCGAAGGTCCTGTAAAGATTCTTGGTTTTTCAACGGAACACCAAGTTGAACTAGAATATCCAGATGGGAAAAGATGCAGAAGAATTGAATGGCTGAAAGAGTATCACAGTTCTTAAAGAAGGGGAGAGTGACGATATTTAAATTGATATATTGTTTAAATATTCAGATTTTATAATAAATATATATTTGAAAATAACGTGTTAGTTTAATGACTTATAATGAAAATGTTACTTATATATTTTTTTGAATTATCTTTTTTATTTTTATGTAAATAAAGTAATTTTTGTTCTGTAATAAATTATTTGAGTAAAATTATTATCAAAATACAAAGAAATATGTCATAGACTCAGAGGCACTGTTGTTCGGTAACGCTTGTAAAATAGTTGTGCTTTTTAGGGTTAATGCCTTTACACGGTACCGTTGCCTAGATTACCTACGTAGTGCGTTTATTCATTGTCCTTGGGTAGTGTGTTTACTAAACACTGGTTAGGTAATGGGCTATCTATTTATTTAGTATACTTATTTAGTGTCCTTACATAGTGGTGTTACCTCTTGTTATCTAGTGTGCTTAGAATCGGTGTTACGTTCTTAGAAACGCAGTTAATACTGAATCTGGACTCTCAGTGTATAACCCAACGAAACTTAATAGGATTTTGGTTAAAATTTATCTTTACTTTATTAAATGGATTGATTTTAATGATAATTGAATAATTTAAGGATAATTATGTGTTGTTTATATATTTGAGATCTTGGCGACTGCTGCAAAATAAAATTTCATCGATATCTTTACTGATTCATAGTCAATTTTTTAATAAATACAATGTTAATTGAAAAGAAATTAGAGGTGAAAATTTAAAGTTCTTATGACATTTCGTATTTAACCCTAGCCCATGAGAACGCGGGCCGGTAATGTTGTTGCGGAGTGACCCACCGGTGGTCTTTAACGTGTTAAATATTTTTCATCAAATTCTTGAATTTATGAAACAAATTCAATTTTCCAAAACATTATACCTGAATTTTGAGGAAATATTGATTTTTCCAGTGTTCTATTCAATAAATTTTCAAATACCTTTGGTTTTTTGATAGGATTTTCGTTCACTACTTACTTTTGATTTTCCAATGATCAACTTTCTAGTTTTCAAATCATTTTTAGTTTTTAAAAATTACAGATATTGAAAATTCTGATATTAGTAATATTTCACTTTATTAAACTCAGAATAAAATTCTCTACAAGATCATAAAAAGAAGTTGTTGGTTTTTAAATTTTTGAATTTTAACATTAAATAATCAATAATTATCAAAAAAAATTTAGATAATTGAACAAAATATAGAAGTATCTTCAAGGCAATGCAAATTAAATATGTGCGCAGCCAATTCAAGTTTGCATGTGATGCATTGCCGTCGCAACTGAGGGGGTCTGGTAAAACATTTAAAACCAGTGATCAAATGACAGAGTTCCTTCAGCAGTATTATTGTAATGTAAATAATAAATGAGATTATCGCTTAATTAAAAGTTTATTATAACAAATCACAAATGTATTTTTAAAAAATAATTCTGACTGCACAACCAATTCATTTTGTTTTAACTGGAGTATACTTTAAAATTAATCATTATGATTAACCCATATGGGTTTAAAAATTCAATATAGTAAACCTAACCGGTGAATGCTGACTAATTCTGCGACAATGGATATTATCAAAAAATGATATGTGATCTTTAGGATGCCAGTCGTAAGTGTAAACTACAGATTTAAATTGGAAATCCCCATTAGTATATCTAGTTAATATTGAATTGATCATTGGTATAACTTCGACTCCATCTTCATTTGCTGGGCAATTTTTTAATGCTAATGATCCGTTTATAAAATCATTTTGAACATCGACAATAATAAATGCTGATTTTATACTTAGAAAAGGTTCAAATAAACCAACACATAATTCTTGAAATTCTTCAAAATTCAAAAGTTGATCCTGCAAAAATCAAAATTTAAAAAATATATTAAAATTAGTAAATATAAAAATTAAATTTTCTTTTCTCAATTTAATTCTACTTTCTATAGTTTTTTCAAAAAAATTTATCACCATCTTTTAAATATCCCGTTATTTCATTGAAAATTTATATGATAACAATACAAACAGTCGCACTGATTTTAAATTAATTAAATTAATAATTCAAACGAATAATATAATTATTTCAAATGATAAAATGAAAATGTATAAAAGTGAATCTGTGCATTAATTAAAGTTTAATTTTTTTGAGAACCTTGAATGTTAAGTTTTTGTATTTTGAGCGCAACATTTGACAAGTTTTAACCACTAATTATAAAAATATAAATAAAAATTGTTAAAATTACCGTATTAGCCCAGACATTTTTTAACATTTTATTCTTATTAAATAATCGACTCGCGCTAAATTCGGGGTTTAAGTAATGTAATTTAAATAGCGACATTAATTTTAATTTTTTTATGAGTATTTTTTTTCTAAAAATCTATGAAAATTTTGGTGTCGCGTTAAATTCTGGGTTGCGTTATATTCGGGCTAATACGGTATTTAAATTGAATTAATCCACTCAATGTATTGTCATTGACTACATTCGACTAAAAAAACAATTAATTAGTTCCAAAAAATGCAAACAAATTATGACGTCAACAAATTTTTGGAAGATTTTGGAAGTCATACTAGTGTAAACTGACGAAAATTTAAAAAAATAAATAAATATATTGTCTAGTAAGTTCGATAGTTATTTGACAATATATTGTATGAAGCAACAACGAGCTAAAGAATATTTACAGAACTAGCAAACTCACGAAATTAACGATAACTTTTTTAGACACTGTTTCCAGTAGCAAGATAAACATACAATTTTCATAACATTTCAGCCAGTGTGCTCCGTTGACAGATCTCGATTTCATAAAATATTAAATACTTCATATATCGATTCCAAAAAAAAACAAACAAAAAAACTCATTGATATACATCTATTGGACGAGAAGCAAATTAGACAAACATAAAATAAAAGTTGAACTGGTGGTTGAAAATACAATTCAGTTATATTTAGATATATTTTCTCTTTTTTTATATTTACAATGACAGAAAGTGAATTTTTGGCAAAAAAACTCATAATAAATTTAAAAATATAATTGATGTCTCAAAAATTAATTTCTTAGTTATTATCTTTATAAATAATTCAGAGACAAAATGAATTTAGATTTGTAAGAATTTTTCTATGATATTTTAGTTATTATTTATATGATTACTTATTATTGACTGTATGAACATAAAACTAATTTGTACAATATATTTATTGAAAGCGACATCTTTGAATAAAGTGTTTCTGGTATTTTCATTAATATAATTTCAATCTTGTTTGAGTACGAGCATTTGAAGGATAAGAAAATTGATCCTGTTGCCATAACTAATCCAATATAGAAGCAAGCTAGCGACCTGTTTGACGATCTAAAGTTTCAAATGTTGCAATATTGGTTGTTTGGAATGACGTATTTTCGGGGGAAACAGATTTTTGGTAAATTGATAAAATTCTATTGTTTTATATACATTGTTTGAATAAAAGTGACGATGTTCGAAAGAAGCATCAATGTTGTTGGAATATTTAAACAATCATTTTAATTTAATAATGTATTTTAAATTTAATTATTAAATTGAGTTATTTATTAATTTGAAAGTCAGAGGCACTACAATAGCTCCCGCCGAAGCATGCGAAGCGTATCGAGAGATAAAAAGCTATGGAACCTGAGGAGGCAGTCACTGAAGGTCATAATCTGAGAGGTATTAGGGGAGTTTACGTGTTCGTTTGTAGGGAAATAGCGGATTGTCTTGAAGGCGTTGAACATTTGGCGTGTCTGGTAGTGTTGTCGGTTGTTCCATGTCTTCTAGTATGTCTTCGTTTATGTTATAATCTTTTGTGATATGATTGTTTGGTATTTCGTCGTATTGAAGAGTGCAAAAGGATGGTTCTAATCTGAAAAGGTTGACCATGACGTGATTGTTGTCAATCTCAAGTTTTGAAATAATACTTGGGAGTTGAAAGAAGATATTGGACAAATAATTCATAAAATTAGAAAAGTGGTAAAAATGTTCCAAAAACGACGTTGCCTTACAAAAACACGTTAAGGAATAATTTCAAAGGGAAATTGTACTGATGGTGGATTGCAAAACAAGATGAAACTTACTTCTTCTAAAGTTAGAGCGATTCTATAAATCAATAAGCTGTGTACAGAAGATATTAATAGATATAAAGAGTGATATTAGTTTTTTCAGACAAGAATTTGTTACAGTTTCAATTATAATTGATGGTTTAACCCCAATTAAAAAGAACAGTGGAGCTTATGCTCTCAGAATTAGGACTTTGAAATTTTGCAATCTTTGATCATTGATTTTTTTGTTTTAATCAGTGTTTTCTGTATTTTCTGTTTTTCGGTGTTTTAATCTTTATTTTTATTCTATTTACATTTTTTTGTTTTTAATTAACTTTTGTATAATATTTTCTTTTTTTTCTCATTTTATTTTATTTATTTTTATTTATTTGTTGTACTTTTACACTCGCTACCTTTTCTAATTTAATTTTTTCGGATTTTTTCTGATTGTGTTTTTTTGTTTAAATAAAACAATTTATTTATTTTCTTGGGTTTCTGCCCGACTATTGAATCCATTTTTTTAACAATATGTGATTCAATTACATCCCTTGCCAAGGGAAATAATCGAAAAATTGGTTGGGTCGTTTTCTAAATGTGTTGATTGATTAACATCTAATAATGAAGATCATGTGAAAAAAGCCTTAAAGTTGCAATAATCACAGTAATGAATACAGAATGACAAAGCGACATAAGACATACAAGCAGTCATGAATCCGAAAGTGAAATGCAATGAGGAGTAGTTCTAGTAATGGAGCTCATCTACTCACTGATTTTCAGCCACTGTGTACATTGACAACATGGTAGTCGACATGGTTACACTGGTTGTAGGAAGCTATTATTTGTGTAGGCGTTTAGGAAACTCGCCATATAATATTTATGATTCTCAAATATATTATGATAACAGATTGATGACTTCCTCCTCATCGTTTTTATCAATTTCCAAAAAGAACATTATTATTATTATTATTATTATTATTATTATTATTATTATTATTATTATTATTATTATTATTATTATTATTATTATTATTATTATTATTATTATTATTATTATTATTATTATTATTATTATTATTATTATTATTATTATTATTATTATTATTATTATTATTATTATTATTAATTAAAAACCCCCGAGAAGCATCAAAAACAATATTTATATAGAATATCAAAAATTAAAATATTTTTGAATTTCTATTAATTTTAAAATAATCTTCCAAACAAGACCCAAACAAGACCCAAACAAAACCCAAATGCTAATTTCGTCCTAAATATATAGTTAAAGTTTTAAATTCAGTTAAATTATACAGTCACTAGTACATTTTTTAGAAGTAAAATTTTTAGACAATAATAATTAATAATAAAATGTATATTATATCTAGGTAGTATGCTGTATTGCAACATGGCATACTAGAATAACATTTATATATTTTATTAGAGAATGTATACGTTATGTAGTTAATGTATACATTGTTTAAGTTTGTACTTTAACTGTAGCATATACTGTATATTTTGTATATTGTATAGTATATATAGTATATATAATATATTTTATTATGACAAGGTAAAATTTGATTGTAAATCATTGTTATGTCGAATGTAGACAATTACACGACAAATTTAATAACTGAGTTTTTGTAAAATTTTCGGAGAAAAAAAATTGAGTACCCGAGTAAATTGATTGAAATTAATAAACATTAATAAAATTAACATGCCTTATCTTTATCAAAATATTCGAAGCATTCTCCAATATTTTGAGTATATCCATCGTTACAGCCACTGAAAAAAATATTAAACAGTTCTGAAAAATCTTCTAAATTCAAGCTTGAAAATCTTAAAATCAAGTCAAATGTAAATTATAACATTATAACAAATAAATTATAACATTATTACTTTATCGAATTGAACCATTCTAAGATGTCCTCAACAGTTACGTCTCCTGATCCTCCAATAAATTTTGTCAGCCGATCATAAAACTCATTGATATCCTTCTCGAGAATATCAATCATTATATGACTAAATAAAGAAATTTTAATTATGAAATAAATTTACAAAACAGTTAAAATTCTTTTTAAATTACATTAGAAATATTATGAAAAAAGTTATAATAATTAAAAAGAGGAAGCCATTTTTCAGATCCAAATCCCCGCTACAAATATTTGTGAATTCATTTTGTATATGGAGAGAGATAAGAAATTGTGCTTCTACCGACAGTCGATACACATATTATGTTCTCTTATTACCGGGTCAGGGCTAGGAAAAAATTTTCACCACTGATTTATTTTCAATTGACATTGTATTTATTATATAATTATACATACCCTATGACCTCTGAATGAGAGGATTTGTTTACAAAAAAAATTGTTTATGACATACAGTGACTTGAACCTCTGCCATTCCTTGCTCTCTACGCCCTAGAAGAATGTTTTTTTTATTTCTTCCGGGGGTTACACTATATTTTTTCAAATTCACTTTCTCGTTGATCGTATAGATTTTTGTATACAAAATCCCAGTCTCATTAAAAGACCAAGATATTTTTAAGGTACCATGATTTTTTGTATACAAAATCCGACTGTCACTAAAAAGCAAAGGTATTTTTAAGGTCTCTAGACTTTTGTACAAGAATTTATGATCAAATATTTTGATGATTCGATGACCACGTGAAATTTTGGTAATTATTTTAAATTAATGTAAATTAAAGTAAATTAAGGTAATATTTTAAAAATTAGTATTAGATTTTGATGAATCGGTGACATTTGAGAAATGGAGGCAATAATTAAAAATTAAGTAAATTAAAATAAATTAGAGTAATATTTAAAAAATAAATAATAATTGTAAGTAAATAATGATAACATGTTTGGAAGAATCGATGGCCCATGAGACATTAAGGTAATAATTAAAAAATTAAGTAAATTAGGGCAATATTTTAAAAATAGTTAATAATTGTAAATAAGTGATAGATTTAAAATTTTGGTAAGATATTTAGAATGATATTGAGACAATAAGGTAATAATTAAAAATTAAGTAAATTATAGTAAATTAATGTATTATTTTAAAAATAAGTAATAGATTTTAAATAAGTAAAGTAATATTTTTAAATTAATGTAATAATTTAAAATAAGTAAATTACAGTAATTATTTAAAATTTATGGTCATATATTTTGAAAAACCGATAGCCTCTGAAAATTTTAAAAAAAGTAAAGAAATTTTAAACGCAAATTTTTTATGAATTAATTCTTAAAGGATATTTTTAAAGCAAAGTTTTATGAAATAAATTTTTGTGAATTTGATAATTTGTGATAATCTGGTTGTTAGTAGCTAGTTATTGGTACTTATCTGTTAGTACCTAGTTGTTTGGTGTCTAGTTGTTAGTTTGTTGTTAGTAATAATACAAAGAAGGTGATATCAAATATCAGAATCAAGACTTGCAAATTCAATATCTTAGTATTGTGACTGAATATTTCGTTAAGTGTTTATTGTGTAAGGATGACTTTTATACTACAATTTTATTTCAAAAATAACTTTATTTCATTGAATTTAGTGTGTCTTAATTACTGAAAATTTATTCAAAGTATTATCAAATGCATTTTAAATCTAACAAATTAATATATTTTAAGTCTTGACAAATTAATTAACCAGTTTAAATAGTTTATTCAAAGACTAGTTGATTTTAATGAAGATTTGCACATATACTTGAAAATATGAATTTAAATTCAATTTATTTCAATTTAATAAAATTTTAAAATAATTTGTCCTTAATTAACATCATTTTATCAATAATTTAGTTGGTTGGTTATTAATAATTTAGTATTATGTTAATTGGGTGTTAACAAGCTGTTGGTAATCAATTCAAAGAAGGAAGTTGGTGTTGTATTATTTTAAAGTGGTTGAGTTTACATTTATTTTTCATTTACCATTGTTATTAAATTTCTTTGACGAAAGTCATCATTTTTGTTAAATTTAGACTAAAAAGTTTACTTAATCAAACAAAGTTCTGCTAACTACTGATTGTAATTTAGTTTAAAATATTTTTGGATTGTAACACAAATAAAAAACGTGGTAAAATACACTGAAGAAATAAGATTTTTAGTTGGTTAATTTGTTATTGTGGACATGATTTAATGTATAGAGAATTGCGTTTGTAAAGATCCTTCGAAGTTAACTTGTCCTTTTAGATGTTGTTAAGAATATAAGAAAAAAAATAGTACATAATTTACTATGTAAATCAAGAATAACTTATTATAAGCAAATATGTGATGAAGAATAAACTTATTATTTTGTTTATAATTGTTATTATTTTTATGTGTTTGTAAGTACCTAGTTGTAAGTACTTGATGTCAGTTTGTTGAATTAATACTATTATTATTCTTTATTATTATTATTATTATTATTATTATTATTATTATTATTATTATTATTATTATTATTATTATTAATATTATAGTTATTGGTAATATTCACAAAAATTTATTTCATAAAATTTTGCTTTAAAAATATTCTTTGGAAATTAATTCATAAAAAATTTGCGTTTAAAATTTTGTTACTTTTTTTAAAATTCTCAGAGCCCATCAGTTTTTCAAAATATCTGACAGTAGGAACATGAAACCAATTCGAAAATATATTTATTGAAAGCGACACCAAATTGATCGATCATAGAAATATCTGTTCCTACAGTCAAGGCTTCCATGAGAGCTTTGGCACCTGATTTGGCGATTGTACTAAGATTGTTGATGAGTTCAGCTTTGATCATACCGACTACAGTATCGTACAATCTCAAAGTATTGGGATTTTTATCTGGAATAATTTAATCATTAGCTCCTTTTGCTATCCGAGACTGGTGGGATTGTCAAGCTCTTGTAACGAACTTTATCAAGGGGATCACTAGCATTGGTAATCAATTCTCTAATGAAGATTCCTTTGTTTGAATAGAAAGTGTTGATGATCAAGCTCGTCAACTGAGAGATCTCAGCTTGGAAAGCAATATTTTCAGCTTGTCGAATGTTTGAGTTTTTTTAATAGATTTTAATGAGAATTAACAGTGGCGATGTTCGAAAGAAGCATGAATGAATTAAATGAATTTTTTTTGAATATTTAAACAATAATTTTAATTTAATTAATTTAATAATATATTTTAAATCTAATTATTAAATTGATATATTTTTTAAGTTGAAAGTCAGAGGCACTACACTGACCATAAATTTAAATAATTACTGTAATTTACTTATTCTAAATTATTACACTAATTTAAAATATTACTTTACTTATTTAAAATCTATGTAGTGCCTTCGCATTATATTTTATTTAGCTTAATTATTATATAATTAATTAAATATTTTTAGAAGTTTTAAAACTTTTTGTCTGAATAACGAAAAAACAAGATTGAAGCGATTCTTCAAAATGCGAAAGAAGAAAGGAATAAAATTTAACTTTTTCAAATTTAAAATCAAAAACATGTCTTACAAACTAACAGCAAGAGCAAAAATTATGCCAGATGAAGATGTAAAATCAAATCCCAATTCCAGCAACAACAGCCAAAAAACCAAATCAGAGAACAATTTGCAACATAACAAAACCCAGCTCATGAATGTAATGTCGTATAACAATGAAATTCTTGTGAACAAAAATTTTGGAATGAATAAATTTGTATTCTATATCAAATTTTTTTATCGTTCTACTTGTCCATTCATCAGCTTTCTGTGACCATAAATTATTGTACAAAAATCTAGAGACCTTAATCCTTTCAATACTGTAGGGACATATTGTCCCAGAGAATTATCTAATAACTACTAACTGTGTTTTCATATGTGCTGTGCTCGGAATTGCTAAGTAAGCTATTTATAATTTTATTTTACTCATTTAGTGTGCAGCAGTAGTTTTTATGAGTATTTGTTTTCCCAGTCAAACTAAATTAGCAATAAATCTTTTGTGCTATAAATATAACATGAATTATTAAAATAAAAAAATCGAATTGAAAGAGTTAAAAATACCTTGTCTTTTTTAGTGAGTCGGATTTTGTATACAAAAAATCATGGGATCTTAAAAATATCTTGGCTTTTTAACGATACTGGGATTTTGTGTACAGAAATCTATACGATCTCATTATAGTGTGAATATGAAAAAATATAGTGTAGCCAACAAGAGAAGAGGCTTTTTAGCAAGGGTCGGTTTTTGTGTACAAAAAATTCCAATTCCGGTATTTAAATGTAAATGAGTATGTCTCATAATCTCTAAATGAAATTACAGAACAATAGCAATCATATATTTATGAATATGAGAATTTTATTGAAATAATCAGCATGAAAGTGAGACATAATTTGTCAACTGGTACAACAAGATCACAGTTTTGAAGATCCTGGAATGTTTTAAAATCAATATTTTATATAGTTAAATTAGTATATAGTGGTCATCTAAGTAAAAAAAACTATCGCAGCATTTTCCAAAAATAAGTAAAAAGGTGTATAACAGCAGAAAATTCAATCGTCCAAGAGGAACCTTCTTAAGAACTAAGGAAATATATAAGTGAGACAATTAGAAATTCAACGACCGTTTAAGAAAATTACAATTAATTTATAATTAAGTATCAAATCTAAATAAAGTAGGTAACGAAAATGTTCCTTGAATGAATTTAATATGACAACTGATTTTACGCCAGTAATTGTTAACCTATCACAACTCATCACACTAAATAAAAATTCAAAAGGTACACCATAAGCCTTTAAGAGGTTTTATCATAATACAAGTATTTAAATGTTCAATAATTAAAATTCAAATAAGTTTAAAAAATTAATCAATTTATGTGAAACTAAATTTAAAAGTATCAAAACTAAAATGGCCTATGATAGTTAATTCAATAGTTAATTCAAAATTAACATAGAACTTTGTATTATAATTAATTTACTCACCTTTCTGAACTTTCAAAACATCTATGGACTCTTGTCACTGTTAAATAAAACTAAAAATTTAATTTACTCCGAGACCACCGCATATTGAGCTAATTGTACATCTTAATTACATTCATGATTAAAAGTGAAATTGACTGATTTAAAAAATTCCCCATCAGATAAAAATGTTTTAGAAACTCCTAACTTTTATTATAAACTAAATGAAATAATAAACTTTATCTTTCATCCTTGAAACAATCGATAACTACAAACTTAGTAAAATTCTAGAATTTCATAACATCAAATAAAATAATCTCGTCAAAATAACGATATTAACAATTGATTGAGAACTTTGTTAAACATTAACTTTTTAAATTTAAATACATTTAAGGATTAAAAAATAATTTTGAACTGATACATATCAAATAGAATATTTAAACCACCTATATGTTGAGTTTTTCAAATTTATGAATCATTCAAATTTTATTATAAATAAAAAATAGAATCACGAAATATTTGAGCATCGATATAATAATCTTTATACAACACACATTTTTCTTACTTTAAAGTTGAAATAAATGATTATTTGAGTATCAAGATAACTATTATACTTATCAAATACTATTAATTAAAGTATCTTATAATTAATATGACTTATTAAAACAAGCCAAGGACAGTCAATTTTCAGAATTTCTGTTATAATAATATTATGTAATAAATTATATTCAATTTAAAACTTATCTAATTTTCAAATATGGATATGGAAATATTTTAAATAATTTTTTTATTAAATAAATTTTTACAAAAAATTACTATTTTGATTTTTGAAAAATCTCCATTTTAAAATTAAACTTTTTCTAGGAACGTGATAGGTGTCAGGTTAATGTGTTTCTGTGAATACCGTAGTCATTACACATGTGCCTCCAAAATAGTTTTAATCTTTTTGTTCCCTTGATGCTCCAATGGCTAATCCATCCTACTGCTATCTTGACACTCTGCCATGGGGTTGGGAATTAATGGAGTAATGAGTGTCATTTCCAGAACTTTACACCATTGACTCATTACCAGGTTCGTAACTGTTGAAAATAGCCTAAACTAGCGATATTATATATTCAAGACATTTGTAACACTATAGATCAAAAAAATATATAATATACGCGATATTCAGCACAGTTATTAACAAGTGTGAACATATGGTGTGTTTTTAATTGTTCAATTTCTATGCAAGCTATTTCTCCATATCAAATTATGAAGGGCTACCCCTGCTACCGAAATTTTAGATTAAATTAAGATATTGAGAGTTTTCGGAAGCCAGTACAAGCGATCAAATTGGTCCTTGACATGTTCATGTGTCAAATTATGGAACCTTCAGCTGTTGTATTTCTGCCTTTAACTAGTAAATATGCTTCCTATAGATTCGTATCTAAATTTCTTTTGATTGGGAGCACTTGGATGATACGACTGAATCTCTCTTAGTAGAAGTAATTACTAAGAAGAGTCAATGAACTAACTTAATTAGATCCAACATGATAAACAGACTGAGAAAATAATTATTAGTTCTTCTGAGCATCCATATGGCTTACTTTAATACGGCTCATAGAATAAAAACAACTCCTTTGAGCATTACAATAACTTACATTTACATATTCGTTGACTTGCTAGGGATGTAGTAGACCTGTATATTTTACTAACTGGTGCAATTCAGAATTGAGAATGAAGACAGAATCCTTTACAACATTACATATACAAGACAAGCACACATTTAATATTCTCGAGGTATGTGTCATAAGTGTCAATAAATTGTCTGTACTGATCACAACGTTGTAATGAAGAAAGACGGTTTTGTTTCTTTCTACAACCCTTGAATTATTTTTTCTGTTAACTTTGAAATTAGCAGCTATCTTAAGTTAAAAGAAAGCAATGGACAGTTGGTTTTTATAAAGGTAGATAAATAATTATATATCTGACAACAATTGAAATCATTATTTTCTGGACATTGAGCAATATCAATTGAAAATTTATTACATTTGTTTGCTTATTGTATTTCCATTAAAATATTATTCTCTCTACTTTACCATGATGAAAGCAGAAAAATATATTCTCAGATAAAATATAAATTTATATTGAACAGAAAATTTCAGTTTCATTTTGCAAAATATAACCAGGGCATTAGAGAATCGATAGTTTAAATATTGGGAATTGGTGCTTAAAAATGGGATAATTCGAGTTAATAGAGTCATTTAAAATACTTCAATATTAGATATATACGGATTTCATGAACGTGTGAATACACAACTAGGATAATAGAAGGAAAAGAATTATCGAAAAATTAGTCAATGACAAATTTAAAATTTAGTGAAATAAAAATATTTCAAAATCAAGATAAATTTTTTATTGTCATCTTCAGGGATATTGTTATGTAATACTATTTGACAAAATATAAAAGAAAAGAGTATCACTCAGTTATAGAGATCATATCATTAATATGCGGGATGAGAATGAGCCAAATGAATTAATTGGGATAAATTGAATAAATTAATTTAATATAAATTTCGTAACTGGACATTCTCATTATTCTCCTATACTCTGAGGATCAATTTGTTTACTTAAATTTAAGGCAAAATAGTTAATGAAATCTAAACAATCTGATAAAGTTCTATTTGTAAACATTGATATCATTATCAAATATGAGACTTTTAATGTTATAATATTTATCAAAGTATAAAATTTGAAATTTTGGATAAATTGAGCTTTTAAATCTTGAGAATTTAGATTAATTAATTTTGGAAAGAGTTTGATGATTGTAAAAAATATAATTGAATTATAATTTATTTGGACATATATAATTTATACCATATATTCGACAGAATAATTTTCATCGTCAGTAGGAAATAAAAAAACTATATAGATTGCTTATTCGAAAAAAAATATAAAATCTTTACAAATCATAAATTTAATAATATTTAATATTTTTTTACATTATAACATAATATCATTTTATAATAATATTAGTCATTTCATTTTACACTTAGGTCTTCGATATAACACTTCAAATGCGATAATATAAACACAAACACATCATTCTTTGCATACACACTACTTTTTAATATTAATAAATTCCCTCAGTATTACAATGATTAAGAACTTGATAACATAGATGACGGGTACCACCCATTATGTTTTATTTCATAACCAAGATCCGTACACGATCTGAGTAGGATTTGAAATCCATTAATAAACATAAAGTATAAAACATGACTCAGAAATAATCTTAAAATATAAAATACAACATTTTACTCAACATCTTTGCAAAAACCATATACCAATTCAAATACGACATTAGAAACACTTAATTGTGTTTATTAATATTAATCAATTTTCTCAGTCTACAGTTATCTAGATTCTGGAACTTTCAAAATAATATCTAGTCGTGAATTTTTATATTTCAAAAAGGTTTCGTTTGCGTAATTCAAAAGTTTCCTGTGTGCATCTTAGAAGGAACGTTGATTAACACTATAATTAGACTGCAGTACTCGAAATGTACTTTATTTTTGGAAAAACGAATAAAAAAGTTTATGATTTTTAGTTGGTTATTATTAATAAATGTGGTTTAATTATTAGAATCATTTTCACCATATATTAAACTTTCTTTGTAAAATCTTTTATAAAAGAGGAAATTATGGAAAATTCAATGTTTCAATATGTTTTTAATATGTTTTTAATATGTTTTTAAATCTTGACAATACTTATTAAATTATTTAATAATTTTAACAATTAGAAAAAATAAAATCATCTAGTTAAGAAATTACTCTGAAAGGAACATTTTATTAATATTTTGAAAGAAATTTTAAAAATAATAATGAAATTGAAAATTTTCAAAGTTAATTATAGTACGTACCTTCGATCCATCTGAAATTTTGAAATAATGGATTGTTCTAGACGATGAATCTATCTACCAAATTCCAGCTTGATCCGATCACATGAAGTGGGTTAATTTGCCGTTGCAAGATTTGCGTGGCTCATACAAATAATCAAACATACATACAAAGTGAAGTTAATATAGAGAATTTAATAACTTACATTTTTATGGAAAATCTCCCATCATAAACCATATAAATGATTAAGATTGTGAAATTTTGAAAATCTAATAAAAACTGTTCACAGTAATTGCTTATTTTGGATTTATTTATATTTAGCAGCACAATGTAAGTAGAAAATTTGTACACACTCACGTTACATATTTTATGAGTGTAAAGAAAATCAACTCAAAATTTACACATGGTTCCGCCTAATAAAATTTTTGTAGTGTATTGGATTGGTACACAATACAAACCTAGAATTAAATTATAAATTTTAAGTAATTTTATCAGGCAATTTTTCATTTTAATTTTTAATTAATTTAAAGTAATTTTGATCTATAAATTTTAAGTAATTAATTAATTTTTAATAAAAATTATAATAATAATATAAACTACTTATATATGCTTTTTTATGTATGTTTTTACACAAAAAGTTGAATTGAGTAAGATTATTTATTAGTAAATGAAAAAAATATGATCTAAAATTTACTTTATAATTTATTATTTTGTAAAAAAATTTTCAATAAAAAACATTATTTGAGTGGTATCAAACGCAATAATATTTTTATCACTAATTTGGTAGGATTTTTATTATAGAAATTTTGTGGTGAGAGAACATTTATTTCTCTGACCAAGTTAAATTGCTACAATAAAGGTGTTATTGACGCTAATATCATTTTTAACACAGAGGTAAGTTGGTGTGTTTCTTATTTTATAAAATTTATTGATTTCTTGAATTATCGAAACCGGATATATTTCGCATTCATTCCGTGAGACTGACTGCATACCACTACATAGGTTTTGTATGTATGTATCGAGAATTGTTTATATTCGTTTATTTATAGCAGATTAAATTTGTAAAACAAGAGACGAAGAATATTTCTCACAAACCACGTCGTCTGTCCATAATCTCATATATTAAAAATAGTTAAAATCATTTATGTTTTCCTCACATTTAACCTGTTTGTATCATTAAGAATTTAATTTACCTTCATTTAAAGACAGTGATAAAATAGTGATAATAGACATTTGTATAATGAGACAAAAATTCAGTATTCTATATTGAAAATGAAATGAAAATATAATTAAAAAGGAAATTATTTTTATAACTTACAATGATTTACTGGCTTCCTCTAACGGATTTTATTAAATATCCAATTTTATTTAAATGCATGTTGACAGTCAAAATTAATTTTTGATAATTTATGAAGCATTAAATTATCTAAATTTACCGATATCTTGAAAAAGATTCATGAAAGAAAGCAAATATGTAGATGAAAAAACAAAAATTCATAAATTATTTTATACATTTATTTATATAAATAGCGTAAATAACTAAATTAATTATTTATCAAATGTACTTCGTTTTATTATAATAATAATATAAAGTGAATATTTCTTGGTAGCAGCATTTATTATTTTAAAACAATAAAGTGATAATTTAAGCCTTTTGCTGCGAATAATGTATTGATTGAAAATATTTTCGACTATAAGATTGACAAGGCCTATCTTATAGTCGAAAATTTTTTCATTAAATACATTATTCGCAGCAAAAGGCTTAAATTATCACTTTATTGTTTTTAAATAATAATAATAATACTATTATTATCATTATTGTTATTGTTTTCTTAATAAATACCTCTGATCAATTAAAAATTATTTTATTTGTCTTCAGAATTTCATTTGCCACCAGTTACCACCCCCCTCCGAAAAATATTAATTTTTACTTTTTCCAAATTTTTAATTAATTTTAAATGATTTTGATAATTTGTACAATTTTACATTTTCGTTTCGTATCTTTTGTATAACCCCGACATTATTATTATTATTTATTGCAAAAATTATTAATATAATCAAGTAATTCATTCAAATACATATGTATTGTTCTATTCATTTTCATAATTTTGTGTTTTATCATGAATTGCTCTTCAGGAAATGTCTACGGCAGAGCAATTATATTTTGCTTGTGTGAATATTATACCAAATTTGTCTCGTAATTTAATAAATAATTTTACTGTTAGATATTTTAATTATTAGGCTCAGTCAGATAATTGTTGTACAACTGTGTTTCATAAGAGTTCGTTTGCATGCACAATGCATTTCACGGAATCATAAAATATAATGATATAATAATAATAATAATAATAATAATAATAATAATAATAATAATAATAATAATAATAATAATAATAATATATTATTATTATTACTATTATTATTATAATTTTGATAACTTAACATTTAATAGCTATGTTTATTTAAAAAATCCAAACCCAAACATACAATGGAAGCACTATTTAAAAGACTTCATTTACATAAAACCAGCATATTATTAGTTTAGGTTAGGGCGTCACTTAGGTAAATAGGAATAATTTTTTCGCATGATTTGTTTCTTCTCACTACCAAATTATGCGCAAAATTATTTGGAATTTTGATACATGTTTAGAGGTAGTCCACGACCTTCGTAGTTTCAAATATTACACACTTTTCCAAATTAATGACAAATAATTTTTTTTATTTTTAGACACGCTGCCTTAAACATTAAACAATGTAGTTTGTTGATTACAGTGTCCGTTGTCCAGTTGTCAAATATCTCGATTGTCAACTAGAACCACTCGTCAAGTAGGCTTTGTTGGTTGATGGGTACAGCAGACAATGATCAGGTACGACCTTCGATAGAAACTGAAGCTATTTTTCATTTCGTTAGATTTTGTTTAACTCCTGAATGAGTTTGTGCGATTGGAACGTCTTCAGATCAATATCTTAACGTTTGACAGACGTAGCTATGGCTATGTTGTTTAATGCGTTGGCTATGAGCCGCTGTGTAGAGGACATCACACAAATACCAGAAGTGAGCACGAAATTTCTTTGAGGTGACTGCTGAGATGTCACGTTGAATGGTTGAGTACTGAATGAGGCTGTTCATCCGCTATAGTTCAATGAATGGAACATCAATGACTGATGGTAATGTGATTTAAGCCTTCAGATACAGCCGAATGACAAAAATTACAATGTCTCTCATCTCATTCTGTTCTTTCTCATTGAGGTGAAATTGACCTCTTAACAAAAATAGCTTAACAACATAGAGGACTTTTGAAAGTTTTCTTTATCGAGCAAGTTTCGACTTCACTTATTTTTGCACTTATTAGTTGCAAGTTTAACTATTTTCTGACTTTGAAAATATTTTTCGAAATTTAATTAAATTAACTTTAAATGCTTTGGTGTGGGATTATTTAGGTGGTTTGCAATGAGTTAATACGCGAAGGGGATGGGGTAACATACACAGATTTTGAAGAAGTATTCATAGCCAAATAAAATAAAATGTCTTTGGCAAAATGTGACCAAAAATTTCTTACATGGAGCTTTTTGCCAGCGATGACATTTGACTATCTTAAGTTTTCTAAACAGTCATATTGTAGCCCGACTGAAGATCCGCCGTGTGAATGTTTAATTATGGTCATATGATACTCCCAAGATCCAAAGTCATTCGAGCCAGTGCGATTACAGGTTTTTGACAGAGCCAATTTTTGACTTTGATATCTTTGAGGTTGTAGAACAAAGATCATAAGTCATAACAATGAGTGCTATCATCTTTTAGTCTAACTCATGTCCGATCAGATCAATAAGTCCAAGTGATGACTCAACGCTTCGCCGAAGGTTTTCAAATTTCGGAATGGTTTTCATTTTAAATGCTTTNGTCATTTTCGTTTTTTAAAATATACTTTCAAAAAAACTTTAAAAAATTTCTCCCCGCTAGGGGAAGGTGATTCGGCATTGCCAAATACATTTACTTTCAAATAAATGCGTCAAACCCTGTTTTCAACTATTATAATTGACTTATTTTTGTAGCTCTTGTTTATTTTGTTTTCATTTCCAATTCCATTAAGAATATTTAGTTTCGTTGAAGATGTGGTCTTTGATAACCTAACTTTCTGTAATATATTCACAATTGATAAAAATGGTATTTAAAGTCAACAATTTGACAAAGGTGATTGATGAATACCTCTATTATTTCAATCGCATACAACTTTGCAAGAAATATTAATCATAATGACGCCATCAAAGCCCATCAAAATCAAAGCAAAAAAAGTGGAATTAAGAAAATTATTTTGAATATATATAGTATATTTATAGTATATTTAGAATATTTTTATATTAATAAAAATTATTTAACGCGTTGATTTATTATTATTTCCAATTATAAATATTATAAAATCAAAGAATGCTGTATAAATAAGTGAAAATTACTAATAAAAATAAGAGTAAGCAATATTATGTATTTTATGAGTTTAATAGAAAATAAGGATTGTAATACTATTAAATATGATCAAACAGCTGGAAAATTGCAATATTTTATCGCTTAGAATATAAAAATCAGCAATTGTTAGAAAAGGAAATTAAATTCATATAAAACACCCGCTTTTTTATTTTTGTTTTTAATATCAAAACAATTCGGTGATTGCATTTTTTGGTTGGATTGCGCTTCATAGAATTTCTTTGTCAATCATGAATTTTCAATTAATTCTTCAATTAAGAATTGGCAAATATCGTTTTATTTTCAATTTGAAAAAATAAATACCCCTAAAAATTGAATTCTGTTTGAAAAATATCTCAAAAACTAAAAGAATCAAAACAAACATTTGTTTACAAACAATCACAATCGACAATTGAGAAATATTTTTCAAATAATTAATTTTGACAATGAAAGTTTATATTTTATTATTGAAATATTCTTAAAAGACAATTTATTCAATAAAATAATTTCCTCCAATCATATTTCAATAAAAAAATTAAGCATTTTAATTGGTGAATAATACTCAATTCTCGGTGATGTATAAATAACTCGGTTTAGCCGAATTTTCAGCTTGAAATATCTTGGACAAAATGTAAGAATTGATTTTAAATGAAATATTTTTAATTTTTCTATTTTAGTAAACAATGCGTAATCAAATTTTTATGTGCATTTCAGTGTTTTGTCTATTTATAGCAATACAATCAAAATTGTCTCAAGCAGATGACGCCTACAATTCACGCTATAATAGATTCCGGTTCTTGAAACGAAAATGGAGTACTGGCTTATTGGGGAAAAGATTCTCACCGAATTCAGAAGAATTAGACGTGTTGTCACCAGTATACAAACGGGACATGTATACGGGATTGCTTGGATGAAAAATGAGACTTTTTTTGAAAAATATAAAATTTGTTACAAGTGAATATAAATTATAAATAAATAAATAAAGATTTAAAACTTATTCGCATTTAATTCATGTTCAGAAATATTAAACCAATCCTTTTTCATTACTAATTCAAAAAACGGTAAAACATTCCGACCAATTTTCCCCATGAATGAAATGAAGATTTGGTGAAGTTCTGAAATGTAATCATTTATTTCGTAATGTTATTTTATGCGTTTTCATCAAAATCCTTTGAAACCTGAAAATAGTTTATGCAAAAGTTTTATTTAAAACATCCTTTTGTTGAGAATTCGAATATTTTATGCAGGTTAGACATAATTTTTGAAAAATTTGGTAAAAATATTTCTATAATACGGCGAAACTTTTGTTTTAAAAATTTTGAGGATTTTTTTAAACTGTAATTTATTCAAAGGCATCATAGCATATTCCTTAGATCATTGTTAATATCATTATTATTATTCTTTGTGCTACGATCAAAATATTTTTGTGCGCTTTACTTGTGCCATTTTAGGGATTTTGAAAGTAACACATCTTTCTTGTTAAAAGTAAAAATTTCATATTCTATTTTGGTTCATTCCATCTCGTTTCCGTTGAAATACTGTATTTATTCGAATATAAGACACCCACGAATAATAGTCAGCAATCAAGAAACATTTATTTTTTCCATCTTTACTTCATGTAGCTTTGAAAAAATATTTAATAACAATTTTCATGCGCCACGGTAATTGTCGTTTTGGGCATCAAGCATGAGTTTTATCAAGTTGCGGTTTGTAAGGTAGTTTTCTGATGAATGCTTATATGTGACTATTAAAACAAAAATCATTTGAAAATAAAATTCGTTTTAACTAGATTCTTGGTTGAAGCTATATTTAATTGAAGTTTTTTATTTTAATGAAATAAGAATTAATTTGGAATATTTTAATATTTTTTGAATAGAAATTGCTTATATATTTTATTAGGATGTCGTGGTTTTCCTTAAGGTTTTTAATTAGTTATAACCAGATAAAGAGAATTTTATTGTATGTTTATTGGAACTGAATTTAGGTAAAATTCACCTTGGAATTTTATACATTAGATAGCAAATTATTTTCATAGAGACTCCTTCGGTAGATGTTCTAAACATAGTATTTTAAAATAAAAATCTGGGTCAACAAAATGATTCAAAATAAACGGAATGACAAGAGAACTGACATATGGCAATAAAAAATTATAAAGGAATTATTATTTCTACTGTATTTTCTTTTGATTTATTATATATGTCTACTTTTCAATAATAAATCTTTCACTTTTTGCTATTTAATCTTATAAAATTCTTTTATAAAGTAACATTTTATTATAGTAAATTTTTTTAATAAATATATTGTCAATTGAAAAGAAATCATATTTTAAAATCAAAAATAGTTCTTACAATAATAATAAGAAGAATATTAAACAACTAAATGGTAATTTAAGCCTTTTGCCGCGAATAATATATTTAATAGAAATGAAAATATTTTCGACTATACGATAGTCCTTGTTAATTTCCTGGAATTTAGTTTCTTCTATTTCCAAATGGCTTTTTGATCTTCTCTTTAATTTCCTTTTCCTTACTTCTCATTGGTTAAAAATAATAATAAACTTTTTTCTGAAGAATTTAAAATTTTTTATTTTTTTATTAAATATCCTCTAAAATTCAAAACAAAACACTCAAAAAAAAGTTTTAAAATTTTTAAAGATTCATAGCTCATAGAAACCTCTTTTACTAAATAATATCTTAAAATATTTATAAAATATAGTTTTCAATAACTATTTATATACGCAATTTAAATATTTTCAAAAAATGTTTATATTTTGATTTTTAAACCATAATGATCTTTTAAAAATATATTTACTCAAAATTTGATCTCGTTTTTCTATATTATTTTAAATAATTATTTTTTAATTTTTAATTTTAATTTTTCTAAAGCTATTTTCAAGGTCAATAATTACAAATCAAAATTATGATTTCATTGATCTCTTCTTTAGTTAGCCGTCTGTTTATTATGAGAATTGCTTCTTCAAATCTGACCTTTTAAATGTTTCCTTGGCTAAGATTTCGATTGAAATATTTTTTCTTTCCTTCCTTGGTTGACATTGTTTGAGATGTCTGTATACCGAGGATTTTCCACCAGGATCTAGATGTTCTTTATCTCTTTGGTGCAAAGTCCTCAGTGTACTTTCAATATATATTTCTAAGCATATATTGCATGAGATGCAATAGACAATGTTTTTTCGAAAGCATATATTTTTCGGTGTCTGGCAGTTTTCCATTGTGTAATTGTTTTTTTTATTTGTGTTATTTGCCAGAGCTTTTCTCAATGTCCAAGATTTATGTGGTATACGAATTGGAAGGCCAGTGCGTTTACGTTCTTTCAGGTTCTAGAAGTTGAGTATGTCACTGATGAATGGGATATTCAAATAAAAATTATATATATACAACTTTTATAAAATGCGTCAACAATATTAAGTTATTTTTACATAAAATTAATAACTCATAACCAATAACAGCGAATAGAATATTTCCAATTTAAACTAGAATGACAGTGTTACGATATATAAACTTTTCAGCCAAATGACAGCTGCTGAAACCTTTAACGAATTTCTAAAATTATTCTATCTAACGAACAAAACAGCTTCTTTTAAACACATTTGTATGGGACAATTTGGCACCTCTATTTCCGTCGTCAAAAATTTGCTTTCTCGTTTAGCATTTATGATATCCTATGGAAATTCCAAGGTCTTCACACATATATTTTGCATAATTTATAGCGCCCCCTATAAATTCTTTTCGTTTTTCTATGAGTATCATCTATAGTTTTATGTTGAGTCCGGTAGTTTGTAAATATTTTTGTGCAATGTTTGCTTCATGTAAAACATGTTGCCAGAGGCCCAAGAAACAAATAAATGACGTAACTACCAAAGTTCCTTTGTTTGTTCTTGTGTTTAAGGTTCCATCTATCTATGAGAGTTTTCCTAGAGTGACTAAAATGTCTTTGTAATGCTGCCGTGTCATATTTACAGAATCACATTTTGCGCTTCACAACGTATAATGAACTCTTTTTAAACATTTGCTTATAGCTGCTATCAGAATTATCGAACAATATGTGAATATGTAGAAAAATGAATAGCAACGTTCTAATGTACCGAAAATGTTACTGAACTCGGCTAAAATGAGGCCGCATGTAAACAAGCCAGGGTTAATAAATGGTTTTTAAGCAAGGTTAGAATTCAACTTTAGGATTTATTTCTTTTAGTTTTTACTGAACTCCTGAATGTCTTTTAGCCATCACAGCACCATCATCATATGCTTGGCTTTGACAGTTCATTATAATGCGACCATCAGCTTGAAGGTGGCTCAAATCATGTTTGAAATTTTTTCAGTGGCTTTATTTTTTGTTTTAATGAAATCTATAAGATTTTTATAGGACTCCACTACTTGTACTTCATGATTTTCAATTACTGCGTATCTTAATACCTGGTTTGTTTGGTCTTTGCGAGAAACATCCGAAGTGCTATCGAATATAATCAAATAATATTAGGATTTGTTAGTTGTCTGATGATATGCTGGCGAACTTTATTTCCTAAAATTGCAATGAATTCGTTTTAAATTTCTGGTGTCATATAAGTGATTGAAATTCTGTTACCCATTTTAGATCTTACAAGAAGTATAGGAAGAAGAATTTTATCAGTTTAAACGTTGTATGCTTTACTATTTTTTCTTTGTCATATATGTTAATACTAAAAAATATTCATATTCATATTTCGAAAAGATTTTGTCTGCGTTACGTAACAAAATTGGTACTCCATCCTACCCCCTAGTAACACTCCATAACAAATTCTCAGATCCCCTCCCCCAAAACATTTCCTAAATGTAAATTCACGCAATAAATTAATCAAAACAATCAATTTCTACGGAATTTTAACTTATTGTAAAATATCATATCATTATAATTCCTGGCATAGATGGCATACAAATATTTATTATATGTAATTTTTGTGATTTTAAATTTGTATTTAATCTTTAACTTAAAGTTATTATTAAGACTTATTTATATTGGAGAAATAATTTAAACAAAAATTCACAAATTAAATATTGCTCGTTAATTAAATCAAAGGTAAACAAATAAAGTTTTGTTTACAGTCAAAATGCATTTTGCTACCTATTATGAAGGATGAAAATTTGTTTTACCATTTCACGTCCTGTCAATTGCTAGCATTTTCTTTTTAACTCTACCAATTACTTCATGTCAGAAAGCAACAAAAGCAATCTTCATATATAAAAATAATTATTTTATAAACTGAAAATGGAAATTTTATTATTAATATTATTATTATTATTATTATTATTATTATTATTATTATTATTATTATTATTATTATTATTATTATTATTATTATTATTATTATTATTATTATTATTATTATTATTATTATTATTATTATTATTATTATTATTATTATTATTATTATTATTATTATTATTATTATTATTATTAAACAATTAAATGATACTTTAAGCCTTTTACTGCAAATAATATATTTAATACAAATGAAAGAATTTTCAACTAAAAGATAATCCTTTTCAATGTCCTGGAATTTAGTTTCTTCTATTTTCAAATTGCTTTTTCATCTTCCTTTTTATTTCCTTTTTCTTATTTCTCATTAGTTAAAAATAATAATAAACTTTTTTCTGAAGAATTTTAAATTTAAATAATTTTTTAATTAAATATTCTCTAAAATTCAAAAAAACACTCAAAAAAGTTTTTAAATTTTTAAAGCTTCTATAATAAGCTCATAGAAACCTCTTTTAATAAATACTATCTTAAAATATTTATAAAAATATATTTTCCAATAACTTTATATACACAATTTAAATATTTTAAAAAAATCTTTATATTTTGATTTTTAATTCTAATGATCTTTTAAAAGTATATTTCCTTAAAATTCGATCTAATTTTTCTATATTATTTTAAATTATTATTAAAACTATAAACTATAAACAGCAATTAAACGTCAATAAAATCCTACACAGAAACGGATATCAAGGTAAGAACATTGAAAGAATGAATTCTACCACAAAAAGATCGGATCAAGGTCAAAATCCCCCCCCCCGGTTTGTGAACAAGTTCAAAATCCCCCCCGTAAAAAGATTAATAAAATATACAAAAAAAATAAAAAATAATAATAATAATACCCTTGCGACATGTTGAATATGACCAGTACCCTTGTGAGCATTACCCATAGGGGACAAAATATTTTGTCGGATAGACTCGGAGTATATAGATTAATACTAATAATAATAATAATAATTTTATTAATTTATTATTCATTTATTATTTAATTGTTATTTATTTAATATTAATAATATTTAGTTAAACAAGGTCCAAATCCCCCCCCCCGCCGGGGGGGGGGGGGTTGACCTTGATCCAAAAGATCTATGGATATAACACAAAAAGTGAAGAAATATTTTTATCTGAATATCCCATTCATCAGTGACATACTCGACTTCTAGAACCTGAAAGAACGTAAACGCACTGGCCTTCCAATTCGTATACCACATAAATCTTGGACATTGAGAAAAGCTCTGGCAAATAACACAAATAAAGAAAACAATTGAACAATGGAAAACTGCCAGACACCCAAAAATATGTACTTTCGAAAAAACATTGTATATTGCATCACATGCAATATATGCTTAGAAATATACATTGAACGTACACTGAAGGCCTTGCACCAAAGAGTTAAAGAACATATATATCCTGATGGAAAATCCTCAGTAAACAGACATCTCAAACAATGTCAACCAAGGAAGGAAAGAAAAAATATTTCAATTGAAATCTTAGCCAATGGAAACATCTAAATTATCAGATTTAAACAAGCAATTCTCATCATAAACATACGTCCAACAATCAACACTAAAGAAGAGATCAATATAACCATCAGTTTGATTTGCTGTTATTGACCTTGAGAATAGCTTTTAAAGAATAATTAAAAAATAATATAGAAAAATAATATAGAAAAACGAGATCTTCAAATTCCTTTAAGGTAACACTGAATCATATCAATTATCGTAGATCAAGGACAACATTTTCAAAAATGGGAAATATATGGGGAAAATGGGCAGATCCTGCTCAAAAGGGTAACACTGAATAGCATCAAATAAAGAGGATCATAATTAAATGAAAAAGAAGGAACAATAGTCTAAGAAATGGAGGTACAATGATAAAACGAACCCAAAAATGAAAAATGCAATGAGGAGTAGTTCTAGTGGTGGAGCTCACCTGCTCATTGGATTTCATCCACGATGTACATGGTTGCAATCATAGGTGTATGGATGGTAGAAAGTAAAATTATTATGAAGGCATTTTTGGAAAGAATTGATATCAAATCTATAAGCAACCCTAAAACATCACACACCAACAATAAAACAATATTAGTAAGAAAAATTTACAAAATGTTTGCATTTAAATATATATTTAGTACGTACAGTACATGATTTACAACTGTAAAGAAATGGAAATATAAAATTTTAAATACAAATATTTTTATTTAGAGCAGAGTTGGGCAAACAGTTGATCGCGATTGAACGGTCAATTGCAGACATTTTAAATAATTTACTATGTTAATATAAAATTTTTTAATTTAAAATCTTTTAATTTAAAATGTGTATTAAAGTTTAGTAGACGAGGAAACATGAATTTAAAGTTAAACACGTATCTATTCTACAACTGAAATAACTAATTCTCCAGCAGTGCTTCTAGTCCCTTTTACTCATTCTGTTGTATGCTTACGCACTTTTTTTACTCCCCACTATATACTTTGTCTTGTTACTGGGCTTGCCACTACTCAAAGTGCATGCACCTTGCAGTTGCTTACTGTACTTTGTTTTGTGATGTAGTGCTCTGAGCTGAAGCAAACAGCGAGAAAGAAATTGTGTATTTACAATTCGAATTATTAAGATTCTATTTTTGTTTAGGTAAATTTATTAAACATATTTAATTTTAATTTACTAATATAAAATATTAACCCTTAAACCACTGAAATAAAATTACGAGGACAAACCAAACTCAACCAAACTGACCGTTACAAGCAAACCATGTGTTTGATCGTGTTCAAACCTGCAAGTTGTGGTGTGTAGTTTTACAGACGAAAAACGGTCCTACTGTTTGGAACGCGAAAATGTTTTGATTTGAATTGAATGGGGTTTTTATGATGACCGTCTGTAGACGGTTTTAGTGGTTAAAGGGTTAAATAACGAATTTAATTTCTGATAAACTAAAATTTTCGTTTAATATTCTATATTTAATAATTTTAATTTCAGATAAAATAAGAATGAATAGAAAAAACAAAAACATATAATTTCCAGAATGAATGGGAAGAGCTTTAATTTTTTGCTATGTATAAGGAAAAATGTTTATGTTTGATATGTCGTGCTACAGTCGTTTTATCCAAGAAAAGATATCTCAGTTTTCAAGTTTGCATAAAAATAATGAAAATGATTGCCCTGTTAATACCGGATAAAGAAAACAAAAGATAAAAGAATTAAAAAATCAATTAACTACACAGCAACTTTTGTTTCAAACGCCTTTGCGTCAATTGAAAATGGCAACGTAAGCATCTTATGTCATAACATACGTTCTGGCAAAACATAAAATACCTTAACGGATGGGGAAAGTTTTACGGAAGCTTTTCTTGATGGCCGCGAGAAATTAATTTACAATTACAAGGAAAAGGAAAAAATATGATTAAGTTGTTCAGTTCGGTAAATGTTTTTAAAGCAAAATTAAAACATTTTGCTTCACATTTAAAAAGGCAAAATTATAAATATTTTCCATATTTAAAAACACATATTAAACTTACTGGCGAATGTAATATTTAAATTTTTTGTTCTCAACTGGAAAATGTTAATCAAAAATTTGAGAGACGATTTGTAAATCTCAATAATCTTCAACCGATTTTTAAATTTATTTCATTTCCTGTTGGAGAATTCGGAAACGAGGATATTTTATCAAATGTAACTTATACTTTTCAATTGAATTCATCGGATCTATAGTTAGAAATTTTAACAATACAATCAGATATAATTCTAAAAGCCCCTGCAAATGAAAATTATTTTTGGAATTTATTACCAGAAGAAAAAATCCATTATTAAGATCGGTGGCGATGAGGATATTTGCATGTTTTGGTTCCACTTATTTATTTCACTTATCTAGCGTTTTCTCAAATGAAAAATATCAAATCGCAATTTAGGAGTTCTCTGGCTGATGACCATTTAATGCCATCAGTTCAATTGTGCATCAGTGATTACAAACCTAACTTTACAAGACTTGTTGATAAAATGGAATGTCACGCATCTACATCAAAAAATTAATACAGAATATTTGTCATTAAATCAAATTGCAAAAAATAATAAAAACAATAATTAATTAAGCTTTTATTTGTTTTTAATTTAACCTTATTTTGAAGTCGGTCGCGCATAAATTAGAAAAATTATTATCGATCATACCAGTATTAAGTTTGCCCACTCCTGATTTAAAGGATAAATCTTCATGTGGTGAATCTTCATCATCTGAATCTACAAACCACCTCCTTCACTTTACAAACAGGGATATTGGTGTATTTTGTGTAGAATGTGAAGATGTTGGCAGGCCAGGCGTGTCAGTGGAACGTTGTGGTGGTACTCTATTGAAAAATGAAAGAAATCTGTCTTGCAGATTGACGCTTATTCTCGAGTAGAAGTTGCTTATAACATCAAATGACATTTTTATGAGGCATTTTTATATAAAAATTTAATGATCATTCAAAGTTTGATTCTAATTTTTCAAAGACCGCCATTTTATTTTTCGCAAGCCCCTTATTTAATATTCAATTTTTTAAAACTACCTTTAACATTTCATAATTCTATATTTATATAAAAAATAATTTTAAAAACCAAAAATTAAATTTTTGAAATTTAAATTAATTTTTTTATTAATAAACATATTTATTCATGCTGAAAAGGATGGAAAAAATTATTAATCTTTGCCAAAACTTGAAGTTTTTGCTTTCATGATAAAACAGATATAGAGAATGTCAATTCAACTGATAAACCTATTTCATGACAATAATTTAATAAAATATTTTTCATTTCTTTTTCCTTGAATATTTCATTTTCCTATTCTACTAAACTTCAGTAAAATAAATTTTTACCGCAAAATGAGTTTTTAATGCTAGAATAGTACTAATGAAAATTTTTTTAATTAAAAATTTTCATTAAATTTCAATTAAATAATTGAATATAGGGATCTTTTTAAATAACTCTCTTCTACATTTCGTTGTATCATGTAAAAATGGTACTTTCTATTCATGTTTAATTATAATTAATTAAAATATTAAAATTTCAATATTTCTGAAAAAATTTTAAAAATTTATTGAGATATAAACATTTATTTTTTTAAATTTATTAAAAAATTGACTATGAATCAGTAAAGATTTCGATGTTTTTTTATATTCATAAATTTTCGGCATAGTCTTCTCCAAGTGATTTCATTTTTTCACATGTGCAAGCACATCATTGGAATTGCGGGTTTCAACAAACCTCTGCTTAGTTTACTCTAAAATATAAATTATGTGGTTAGTGTTTGTCATATTTCTTATTTTCAAATTGTTTTCATTAAATTTCAAATAAACTTTTTAAACAGTTAATTTTTCATTTTTATTTAAGTAATTTAAGAGACCATATTTTGTAAATTTAAGTGCTCAGTTTTATTTATTTAAAGTGGTCAAGTCAGCAATTCAAGTATTGCATATGATTTATTAAGGCGATCAAAGATTTTAAGTGATCATTTATGTAATTTAAGTGACTGGATAATCACAAACCATTATTTATTATTGTTTTAGTTTTTTATTTTATCTTACGATGACTGCTGAATCGCCATTGTTTTTAATTTTATTATTATTATTATTATTACTATTATTATTATTATTATTATTATTATTATTATTATTATTAAATTTGCTTCATTAATTAAATTAATATACACCATTTAGCACCTGAGCTAATCAAAGTAATAGAATTTTATTTTTTGTATTATTAGAACTTTATTTCAAATTTCACCACTGATTTCTTTTCCATTGTATTTATTTATATTTAAATCTATGTCATTATTTGGTGACTGTCATAATCAACAGATTATACATCACAATTTAGAAATATATTATCCTTACTTAATTCAATATTTTCATTTAATCTATTTAAAATTGAAAAAAATATATTTTATGCCTTTATACTATATTTGAATTCGATTAGTGTTACAGGATCATTGTTAAGAAATAAATGAAATTTTAAACAAAATGAATAGAATTTTACTTTAAAAAAATATATAATTGAATTAGTCAAATATTCCATTGCATGTTGATGGTTAGGGAATGCAATATCTGGATACCGGTCATTTTTTCCCGGTATTAAATACCGGTGGTTGAAGATCCAATACCGATATTTCGGTATTAAATTAAAATATTATTTTAAACACCAAAAAGAGCATTTTACAGCTATATAAACTAGAATTTTTATTTTAACAAATAAACAAATAAATGCCGTTCTATTTACACGAAAACACTTCAAAATCTTTTAAAATTAAGTTTTTGTATGTTGATGTATATTGAATAATAGTTATGTTAAATAATTAAAAAATTAATTAAATTAATTATTTTAAAAAAAATTTTAAAAGTTAAAAATAATTGTTTGTTGAAAAAAACTAGATGGAATGGCTTAATAGTAATGCTGGAAAGTTTTTACAAATTAAAATCAACCATAAAAAAATCAGCTATAGATATAAATTTAAATATAAATTTTACTGATGCTGATTTTGAAACAGTGTCCATAGCTAGCAGTTGAATCATTATGTCGTGAAGATGCCAACTTACTTTCCGCAGATACGACATTTAAATTTATGTTTGATAGTCTTAGTGAAATAAAGTTATCACTGAGCACAGAAGTTCGAAGTGCCTTGATGAAACGCGTATTTGAAAGAAGAACGGAGCTTTCTGATCTAATTGGCTATCTACATAAAGGTTACACATATTCTAGTCAAATCATCAACCGAACTTTCAATTTTCCTCGTATATCGAAATTAACAATTCTTAAATCACTGTTGGATATTGTTAATCAAATGGATCTTTGGAATCAAAATACAGCTCTACTAGAGCAATCAAATGAAATTTTAGATTCCGATGTTAATGAGCCTGAGGAAGACTTAATAGAATTAGTAGATAAATCAACAAGTTCCTTGAAGAAAAGTTTGGACGAAGCAATTTTAAAACAAAAAATATATACTGTTATCAGGAAAAACCCAGAACTGGTGATTTAACAAAGTGTTTGGAAAAAGCAATAAATCTATTTGATGATGAAGGGGTGCGGGGAAAATATTTAGAACAAATTTATAATCTACTTTTAACTATTATATCCAACCAGTGTTGAATCTGAAAGGGCTTTTTCTGCTGCCGGTGTAATTTTAAACAAATTTCGATGCAGACTGGATGATAAAACTCTTGACGCTCTCTGTTTTTTAAGAGGACATTTGAAAGGAAGCAGTAAATCCTCATGAATTTTATGTTATTTATGAAATATGAATTTTATGTTTGTTTATTTCATATTACTTTGTGTTTATTTTATCTTTAATTTGTGAATTATGTAAAACTATTTTTATGTTTATTAAAAATTCATTGAATAAATTTAACAATGAATTTTTTAAAAAATTATTTTTTTGAAAACCAGTTTTAATACCGGTATCCCGGTATTATCATTTTGCAATACCGAAATACCGGTATTGAGATTTCCTACCGGTATTGCATTCCCTATTGATGGTATTGTATTGGCTTTTGGATTATTAATTTTATTGTTGAAAAATTGTCAATATTTAGGATTTTCTCTTTTCCTAACATTTCTGGTTTGGTCAACCACGAAATAAGATCATCAGCTTTTCTCTTTAATGATAAATAAAAGATTATAGTCAAATACGTTTTTTCACATATATAAATTGAAAATAGAATCTAAATCCATACAAAAACTCAATTTTGTAAGATAAATTTTAATTTTAATTATAAACAATATTCTATTGTGAACTCTATTTCAATTATTATAATAATCAACAACATTTGAACTCAATTTATAATGTAAATACTTTTATAAGTTTTTGTTTAAATCTATTCGCCCAATGGGATTGTAACCTGCAAATATTTATGGGCTTCTAAAAATTCATAAAGATTTTTATCTAGGATTTTTATCTAGGATTTGTGAATGGTTTATTAAAAATTTGTGAATGGTTTATTAAAACTGTCAATACAATCGAAGTTTGAATGTTAAGATAGTTTTGAATTTGTTTCCTGTATTGCACAATACGATAGACAAAGTGTGAATAAAATTATCATTTCGTTTGATGTTTGTTGTCAGTTTACTAATATACCATCGGTTGAAACTATTAATTTATGTTGTTTGTTATGGAATGAAAACATCTCCGAACATGATATTTTGGATTGAAGGCAATGTTACCTTTAAGCTGTGAGTGTATGCGCGCACACACAAGGAAAACAGCTGCGCACAGTTGTAAAATGTCTGCGCACACAAAGGGAAAACGTCAGCTCACAAAAGTTTCTTACTGAGAAAAAAATACTGACTCAATGTCAAAAACTTTAGATATCGGTTTTGAGAATGGAATTTTTATTTCTTTAGCAACGAAAAAAAAATTATTTAAGTATGGTTTTATGATTGTTGAAAACAATTGCTACATAAATTCTTAAATTCTTGCAGCACAACTCAAGAAATAAATGTCATATCTTACACAATAACACTGTGTTGCACATAAAGAAGATTTACTTATCCGTGGAAAGGAATTAAACTGTTGGGTGAAGTTGAAACACTTATGCGTACAGTTTACACGACGTTTAGCCGCTCAAGCAAAAAAACAGAAGTTGAAAGAAATGTCTGCAGTCTTAGAACACGAGTCCATTGCAAGATGGTTATCAAGGCATTTTATTTTGAATAAAAAAAGATTTGGAGAAATTAAATTATAAAATTGTGTCAAATTCATGTAAATTACATATTATTTTATCAAAAAGTCTAAAACTCCGGTTGGATTGTGTTCTGATCTCGTTTATTAATTTATTTGTAATGAGTGTAATGCCACATATTTTGGAGAGACTTTCGTCATCTCTGTATTCGAGCTCGTGAACATTGACCAAAGGCATTGGCTAATTTAGTGAGTGCAATAAGGCCTGTATGAGAAAAGCTTGTCATATACCTTATNTGATTTTGTTTAAATGCATCAATTATACATGTGTTAAGAAACTGTTTCACTTCCTGAAGGGGATATTTTTCTGGTGGAACTATTAACGAGATAGTAAAACAATGTGGCACATGTACAAAAAAGATAAACGAAGGGAATTTTAATTCCACACGAAAATTCTGAATTTATAGAACAGATTGTTATAGATGTTGCTATCACGGAGAGAAAAGGTTTGCTATGATTATTATTGATAGGTTTAGCAAATTAGTAAGCATATTTTGAAGATGGTAATGAACAATTGGATTTAAAAATATGGTAAACCTAAAAATATATTGACAGACAAATAAAGTATATTTAAAGGAAACGTTAAAATAGCTGGAAATATAGCAAGGATTCGTTATGTCCTATCAACATTTGTCGAAAGGTTTAGTGGAGAAAGTAAGCAGAACAATGAGAGATTTACTTGTTACTACTGTTAAAAGGGACTGTGTTAGAAAACAGTGGCATGAACTGCTACCTCAAATTGAAGAAGCGCAAATGAATAACAAGCAAGCGATTCACAAAATGATGGAATTCTGGGACGACAAAAGAATTAAACGAAATGTTGAAGTGGGGGAGGATATACTAGTACGTTGAGAAAAAACAAAATTGATATTCAATATGACGGTCCACATAAAATTTTTAAGTTTGTGTTGCATCATTAAATGGAATTGCAGTATCCAAATATGACACGGCACCGACGAATCAAATGGTTAAAGAGATGAAATCAATCTTAAGAAAGATAGAAATTTTAATATTGTCATCCAACACAAAAATTGTTTTGCAACTTGTGCAGCAAATTTTCTAGATCACAATCGTAAAACTTCTGTCGAGAGCCACCGTAAGTCAAAAAGCATACACAACTTGCTTCCATACAAAATCAAATAGGGACTCAGACATTTTTCATATTTTTCACATTGTGATAATTCCAAAGTAAAACTGACAAGCGATTAAATAAATTAACTAGTATAACTTGGAATTTTTTAACACTTATTTATTTTTATTTTAAAAATTATCATTAATATCAGTCATTCATAAATGCAAAATTTTTCGACAAAAATGCAAGATTCTCGATTTATAAATGCAAAATTTTCAATTTTAAATGTAAATTATTCCTTGCCTTAGCAATCATTTTATTTAGTAATACAATTGGTTAGTGATTATGTAATATATACTACTCCCTCTGTCCAAAAATAATAGTCCAGTTTGAATTTAAATCGTAACTTTAAATACGTAACAGTGATACTTAAAATGCAGTTTGTTATCTGTTCAATCAATAAAATAAAATAATTTAATGTGTTTTTACTGTAAAAGGTTTTACAAAACCGTTCAATTTTTTATATTCTCTATTGGCAATCATTCTGGGAAAAAGGCTAAAATGCAACTGGACTATCATTTTTGGACAGAGGGAGTATTATTTAAAGAATTTTAAATTTATGTGTTTTGTCTAATAAATCTTAAGATAGAATTAAGTACAAATTGTATTTGGAAATTTATTATCTGTGTGTTGAATCCAAACTAAAGAAGGTCAAAAAACTTAACGGAACGAAAGTAACTTAAAAATTCAAGTCGGAGTATTTAAGACTAAAATAAATGAAAATAGTAATAATAAAATATACTCCAAAGTTTAAGGAAATATTGAAATTAAAAATTTTTAAAAAAATAAATTAAAAAAGTTTTGGTAAAATTGAAAGTTTAAAAATATTTCGTAATTAAAAGTTTATAATTGAGTTATAAGAACTTTTTTTCAATTTTCACCACTGGTTTCTTTTCAATTGACATTGTATTTGTTGGGCTAGAACCGAGAATCGAGACCTTGTTTTAATGAATCAAAAATATATAACATAAAAATCGCACCAAGTTAAATTAAAACACCAATCAATACAAACTAAAGTACATAACACTCGGATGATAAATAAGACCCGGGTAATAAAATAAAGGAACGCAAATAAAGGTCGCAATCACTAACACCATTAGGAGAAATATCGCATTCGGAATATCTAAAAACTAAAAATTAAAATAATAATAAATAAAATAATGGGTAATAAATTAATTAATAATATGGAAAACTTTTAAATATATAAAAATAAAATTTAAAATAAATTACCTAGTAAACTGGTAAAATAATAAAAAGTAGAATAAAAGTGGTAGAATTAGATAAACCATAAAATTTATAAAACTAAATTGTTTAATGAAAACTAAAAATAAAACCAACAAAATTATTTAAATTATAAAACTTATAAAACCAAATTGTTTAAATTAATGAAACTAAAGTAAAATTAACTGAACTTATTTAAATTATAAAACTTGTAAAACTAAATTAAAATTAGCAGAAACTATTTAAATTATAGAATTTATAAAAATAAATCTTAAAAATTAATAAAAATTAGAATTTTGATTAATTAAATTAATTAAATTAAAAAATAAATAATTGCACACCTTCATGCATGCATGTAAAAATTAATCAGAATTGCCTCTCATTCTAATTGGATATAACAGCAGAGAATGCGTAGGCGTATAATTCAATCAGTATAAATACTGGGTGAAATTTCATTTAAAAAACTCTCACGCTCAACTGGTTACACAACAATTCATTTACTGGCAATGAACATATGCTCTCAATTTTCGATTCCATGCCATCGCGGTGAGGTAAATTTGATTTTTGTTTTGTGTAATGTAATTTTGTTAGGTCTAATGTTATTTTAAATTGAAGTTAATTTTAGTTAATGTTATTTAGTTAATTTATTTTGTTATTTAGATAATGCTATTTTAAATTGAAGTTAATTTTAGTTAATGTTATTTAGTTAATTTATTTTGTTATTTAGATAATGCTATTTTAAATTGAATGCTATTTTAAATTGAATGCTATTTTAAATTGAAATAATGTTATTTTAAATTGAAGTTAATTGTTAATATTGGTATGGTATTATTCATTTTGTTGTTGTTAAGTCTAATGTTATACAATTTTAGGAATTAATAAAATTTTTAACGGAATTTGTTTTTAATTACTTCTTATGTTTGGCGTATGTTATTTTGTCCTTTTTGAATAATATTATAATTTAGGTTGGGTTTTTCTTGATATTTATGTGTCGAGGGTCTGGACTGGGGGAAGGTTTGTGGACGGGTGGCACTACGTGCTGTTGGTCGGCAGATATTTCGCCAGTTGAGTCCATCGGGGTAGGGAATATAGATAGGGATATGAACGGTCAGAGGGGAAAAATCAATTTGCGATAGTTTAGGGCCCTATTTAGAGTTAGAAAGTATAGGACTTTTATTTTCATAGATATTTTTGAGTTAGGAGAAATATTGGAATAGTTATGAGCCGTTGTCGGTAGAGGAAGTAGGTTTAGGCAATTTTATAGAAACCACGAATAGTTAAGATATTCGATCGTTCAGGATTAGAAATACAGGCAGATCCCTGCTCAAATTTTCACGAGAAGTGTGGAAACATGTTTATTAACTTGTGAATAAGGGCCAATCCCTGCTCAAATTTTTTGAAGGATAATTTGGATATTATAGGGAGTATATAACAATAATTATTAGATGGACAATAAGGGCGGATCCCTGCGCAAAAATTTTACAAGGGAACTGTTGGAAATACCCTTAATTGAGGACCACGAATGATCTAAAAACAGCATACATAGTGAATAATGACGTAAGACCTTCTATCGGCCGTCTAGAACCCGAAGAGAAAATTCAATGGGGAGTAGTTTCAGCAATAGAGCTCACCTGCTCATTGTTTTTTCGCCTTTGTGTACAGTACCAACATGGTCGTCGCCATGGGTACACAAATGGTTAAAGTACAATAGTCATGGAGGTGCTTAGGAAAGAGTCGACTGAATATATATGATTACCCCTAATGCATTTAAAAATTTAAAATGACACACCCCTAAGTACCCAACATATTTATTAAAAGATTTGACTATAAATCAGTAAAGATATCGATGATATAATAATATCTTTATATTCGCGAATTTTCGGCACCGCCTTTTTCAAGAGATTTGGCTAGAAAATAATAGAGTGTAGAAGGTGGACGAACTCCATCACGAGAAATAATTTATCCTAAAAAACAAACTTCTTCCTTGAAAAATGAACATTTATCACTGTTGATCTGCAGATTATGTTCGTGTAATGCATAGATTATCAAACTTTTTTCTTTTGCCGCCCCCTTTGAAAATCAATTATTTTTCAGCGCCCCCATTTTTTATACACTCCTTAAACTTAAAAACCACAATTTCATTACTTTAGTTTGTTTAGTTATAGTATGCTATATTAGTCGGTTCTGGTGTTTAAACTTACATTTTAAACTAGAAATTTTTACCAGTGAGAGCAATTAAAATGCAACTTTATAATATTAATAATATATTTTAATCAAATTAAAAGAAACAATATAGATAGGTAATCAGTTTTATTTTTTAAACTAATCTAATGAGATGGATGAATTTGATGATTTTTAACAAGTTTGTTGATATCAGGTTCGATTTTACTCAAAAACAGTCGTAAGTTTGGTAACTTGCAAATGATTTCTCTTTTTAGTAAGCAGTGTTGTCACAGCGCTAAATTCACGTTCACACAAATATGACTATGGAAATGCTATAAAAAATTGTTGAACGATCGACCACAATCCAGGGTACAACTGCGGAATTGACTTTTGTAGCCAAAATTGTTGGTAGCCATTTTTGAATTTGATTTTTATTTCCTCGTTCGTTGTCAACTATATAAGTTCTTCTTCCAGGTGAGGTGATATTGCTCTGTTGACATTTGAAAAAGGATGTAACACCCAATTTGGTATTTCCAATTTCAAAATGTTCTGGAATCTTTCAATGAACTCACTGTGAAGATTTTCTAAATGTTGGCAGTATACGAGCAAGTCGTCGTTGTTGCAGGATACTGATAAATTGAGAAAATTATGGAACTCATGTCTGCCGGTATTCTTCTTATGTAAAATCAGCTTTGCTACGAAAGCAGCAACGACATTTTTTGTTTTTATTAAGTTCAAGTCATCGCCTTGAAGTTGGAGATTCATATCATTAAGCAATGTATAAAGGTCTGTCAGGTATGCGATATAATTCTTTGATGTGATGAGGTTTTCGCACAATTCAGTGTCTTTGTTTTCCAAGAACTCTATGATAGAGTCAAACAGATTGTAAAAACGAGTCAGATAATCTCCTTTTGATAGCCAACGCACTTCGGTGTGAACGATCAATCTGTAGAAATCTTCATCATTAGCAACACAAAGCAGATTAAATAATCTGTCATTTAAAGAGTTGTTTCGGATTTTATTGACTGCTCTGATGACATGTTGCAATGATTGAAGCAGTCGTTCACTTAAATTTCTAGAAACTAAATGCTGTTGATGTATAATGCAATGTACAGCAAGCACATCAGGAATTTTGTTTTTTAAGTACGATATGAAGCCTTCTTGACCCAACGTCATAGCTGGAGCACCATCTGTAGCAGCTGATATAATATTCTTCATGGGAATTCCTTTTTCATCACAAAACTTTTCCAGTGTTTTAAATACGGTTTCTCTTTTTGTGTTTGTCTCTAAATTTCTAGCAAATAAAAGTTCTTGACATATTTTTTCATCATTAATAAACCTCACGTAAAACAACAACAATGCTTTTTAGCTGATAAAGTGGACTCATCCAAGTGAATTGAAAATTGACTAGTCTTCAGATGATTGCACAATGACTCTTCAATGTTTTCAGCCATTTCATCAATTCTTCTTTGCACAGAACTATTGCTCAAAGAAAATTTTCGAATTATATCTGCCGCCAGTTTATGGAGCACAGTAGTTATAACTTTTTTTATCGCCGGCAAAATTAACGTTTCTTCGATGGTGTGTGGTTTACCTGTTTGAGCAATTAACAGAGAGATATTGTATGAAGTTTGACGTTCGTCATCGTCTTGCTTAGCAGCCATCGAAAAAAGTTTCAATACACTTGACTGAACATTATGCGTCTTTTCCAGATCTTGAAAGTAGGCTACATTTTTGTCCTTCTTATCTGGATGCATTTTATTCAAATGATCTTGAAATCTTGAAGGCTTCATCGCTTCGTTTGAAAATGTTTTTGAAGAAAACACAAAGGCAAAGATGGGTTTATCGAATTTTCTATTTAATATATCCATATTTAATATATTCTGCACTGTATTGCCGTTTCTTCTTTTTTGCTTCCGACATGGCTTTGTTTTCAAAAATATGTAAATAAAGTGTTGAACTTAAATACTTGTTTAAAGATAGTGCACGAAACCACTGATGAAAATATAAGAAAAATTAAGAGCTTTTATATAGGATTTAAATACAGCAAGTACCGACAGGAATAAGACAAACACGCATAAACTGGTTTATCTCTTTCAACGCTCAATTGTACTGAGCAAGTTAGGACAAGTATTGATGAACCAGCCGATTGCTTTCGGATTGCTCCAATAGCGTTATTTAACAGAAACTTGTTACAACTTGATTGCGTACGGTGTGCAGGCTATCCTACGAAATCTATGTTAAGTATTTTAAATTTTTATACCATCATACAGGGTAAAAATATAAACTAATTATTCGTTATTGTGTAGTAGGTAGGTTTTAATTTTAGTGAAATTTAAAATATAAAGTAAATGAAAA